>APFE030417763.1:0-23493 GCA_000404065.3 Pinus taeda
TTTGTTCCACTCTTATCTATTTTCATAAAGGAAAGCGAAAGTAGACTTTACTTGTTTGTTTCTAAGATAACTACTAGTCTTAGTGGGAATAGCAGCTCCGAGTGGACACTATTCCTGGTAACAATCATCAATAATTATTAGTGGTAGGAATTTAATTTTTGTGGAATGTTCTAGAATATTTATGTTTTTTTGGTCTTTTTAATTAAATTGATTAATTAAAAAAAAAAAATCCATACAACCAAGTGTCATATAAAACAAGTTATGGTGTTTGGTCATGTGGTATTGATAAGCCTTCATATTATATGAAAGCTTATTTACATTAGCAAATCTCCATGGTAAAGTGAGTGCAAATCCTCATGATTAAAAATATAGATACATGTTTTTATAAATGTATGGATGTTTAATTTATGTATTACTTGTTTTTATAATTAATAAATAATATAATTTTAAAAATAAATTATAAATATTAAGTTTTTTATTTTTTTTAATCTTAATAAAATGAGATATACTAAAGTAATGTCTATTGTTATTGATTATGAATTGATATCTATTATTTACTAGTCATCTAATTTATATGGTTGCACTAGTTTCATTGAACTTTTGTAATCAAACATATTGTTTTTCAAAAACACAAGCTTTGGATGTAATTTTTGTTACTTTGATATATATTGAGAAAGGCACGTCTCCTTGAAAATTGATATCTACCAATATTTGTTAGCCATCTCATTTTTATGATTGCACTAGTTTTATTATTTTGAATTTTTCTAACCGAACATAAACTTTGCAGCTAGTTCTAAGAATTAGAATCCTACTTTTGTCAGTTCATTTGATGAACTTGGTAGGTTATTTATTTATTCAATATGTGTGTGCTTTTATTAAAATGTGTTAGTTGTATTTCTTTCTCCACTTATAAATAAATGTTAAGAACATTGATTTGGCTCCTAAGACATAAAACTTAATAAACCATAAGTGGTTCTATATCATTTGGTAACAAATTTCAAAATCTCAATGACAAATACATTTATTATTTCCATTTTAGTATAACAAAATTTCCATTTAAATATTAACAAGAGTATTTTGAAAAAATATTTCAATTCGTACAAAATATATTATGAAGTAAGTTTACACTTCTTTTCTTTTTTTTTAATGGATCATTTGAATTTGATTAAATTCTTAAATTTTGGTAATAATAACAGTATATTTTACAATCGTAATTACATTTCTACAATAATTAATGGAAAAAAAGGAAGCATTATTTATAAGTAATTAGAATTTATAATTATACTGAATGAAATATAGTTAATGGTTTCAATTTTCTTAATTAATTCTAAATGTTAATTATTTTTTATTTAAAAATATTTTGTTCGTAAACTTAAATATTTTGTTTCAATTTTTATTTGTATAATCTATTTTAATGTATATTTAAGTGAAACGGGAATTAGAATGTTTTGCATATCATTCTCTTAATATTCTTAATATGAAAAAGTAAGGTATTTATATATTTTTAAATGGATTGTTTGTCACTTCTATGGTGAGGCGAGGGATATGTTTACAAAAAAAATTACATACATATAACAAAGTGAAAAAAAAAAATTGTTACTTTCCATTTAAGCTAAACTATGTGATCAATCAAACAGGAAAAATGGCTTTAGTTTGTTTTGTGTATGATAAAATATCCTATGAAGACATGCTCATCCTTTCCACTCTCAAAGTAGCTCCGCCTTGTGGAGATATCTTTTATGACGGGTGCTAGAGCTACGTCTCAAAAGAACTAGTGACGCTTCCAGCAACCGAAAAGATCAACCAAGGTAATGAATCAGGATTTAGTGCTTCCTGCACCTCCACGTATATGGAAAGATGCCCTAAAATTTGGCCAATAAGATACCTTCGTCTCACGAGGGCAGTTGAGTCTTTAGCTTCTTGGTAATCGGTGATCAGTACTGAGCACTATACAAGTCGGGTAGCCCCATATAGTACCGCACGCACTAAGGTTAAGTTGAACCCCCTCTGAATCGAGTCTCTGTGTTGCCCGGGTAGTCTTTTTCGTGGGATGATTGAAGGATTTGAAGCACCCTAAAAGACAACTTCTATGTTTCAAAATGTAACATGACCATGGTGGCTTATTTGATGCCTACCCCCAACAGTCCTAATCTAAACTATAAACTATTTTATGGCCCCTATGGGGAAATTTAGTTTTTTCAAGTTACGATTGCTTTTAGGTGTCTTCCTTCACTTATGGTGTGAAAAACTAAGCTCAAATAAACTATGTACAAAAACTCTTGAAAATTGATGCCCTTTGTTTAAAGTATAGAGTAGCTTAGTGTGTGTAGTGTAATGTATGTGTAAGTGACAAAGTGAACATAAAAAGTGGAATGATGTGGATATACGATTATCCTTTACAAAATCCTCTACTTTCACTAAGTTATGCTTGTTCCTTACCTGTAAATAAAATAATGTGTGGTTGATGGGCCATTTACTACCTTCCTATTAAACTATGTGAGCCTAAAAAGGGAGATGGAAAACTAGGTGCTTTGAGAAAGCTTTCATATGCAAGCCCAGGATCATCTAAAAGACACAAGGGAAGCAGGAGCTATTCCCTTTCTTTAATAACACTCGGTTCCTAGTCCCACTGCTAATGAAGTAAAAATACTTTGGTTAGTAAAAAATATGTGTGGATTATGGACCACTTACTCCTTTACTAATTAAGTTATGTGACTTGTGAAAAATAGAAAAACAAATTGAAAACGATGTCAGTTTGTTTCTCTAAGGGGCTAGCTATAAACTTTCATTCACAAATATACAGCGTTCAATTAAATAAACAAAATTATATCTAATCTAAAAGTTATTTTCGCAAATGTGTATTATAAATTGAATGTATGTAGATAAATATGAGTAGATATGCTTTGAAACCAAAATCATAACAAATTCAAATGTAAAATTAGGCCAAATTAAATTAAATTAAATTGAAAAATCATGCAACCCAATATGGTCTTGGTAACCAATTTCTTTTAACATTGCAGACTAATAAATCGTAACTAATACAAATGAACCAAATTATATAAACAAATATTATTTTAACTCAAAAGTAAATGTAATTAATTTTTTATAAAAAATAATTTATATTCCATAAAACTTAATTATATGTTAAGAAACTCGAACTAATCCAAATATACTAAATTTATATGTTAAGAAAACTAAATCAACCAAAGACACTAAATTCTTATTAACAAAACAAAATCTTAATGAAAACTTATCCTTACATTAATGAGCCTGAATTAAGTTAATCAAGCTTTATTAATTATATGCACTTAAGAATGCTTGATTTAAGGCATGAAATGGAATATTTTTTTAACTTGAAATGACAGATTTTTTTTAAAGAATATCATATATGTTTCAAAGTTTAAGATGACCGCTCTTAATTCGTAGATAGTGATGACTGCTCTTTCAATGATCATTATAAAAACATACTGATACTATCCTATTAATTAAAAAAAAAAAAATAGAACGGTTTTACGTTAAACCTATCATTACTTACTATTATTACTTAATTTTAACATATGTTCTTTTAATAAATGAACAAATAATTAGATTTGTCATAGCATTTCTGGATTACTTATATTTAAGTTTGATCATTATACACTGGCAAACACACTGATATTATCCTATTAATTAAAAAAAAAAAAAAAAGATTTAAGAAAACGGTTTTATGTTAAACTTATCATTACTTAATTTTAACATATGGTCTTTCAATAAATGAACAAATAATTAGATTTGTTATAGCATTTCTGGATTATTTATATTTAAGTTTTTAAGGTCAATGGTTGTCAAGGTAATCTAGATTCTAATGGTTGTTTTACGAAAATCGGGGTGGGGATTTGATCGGATCAATATTCTTTGATAAGGATTTTCATTGATGGCGGAGGCGACTTAGTTGGTGAAGCAAGTTGTCAACTGGGCCTTGGTTAGTATGGGCAATGAGCTTCCTTCTTTCAATGATCATTCTAAACCAACAAATCTCAGTGGTGCCTGATACGAGGATGGATATACATTGAATGAAAATTCATAAATAACATAAAATATATGAAGTGATGTTATTTTTAAATTAAAAAACATTAAATCTACTTTAATAATCACAACCAGTGGCCCCCTTACAGTTTCTCATAGCTTCCTAATAGCTGCAAGCACTCGTAAGGATATTATGCAGAAATCAAACAACACCACAATTTCTAGATGCCACAGAAGTATGCCTGAATGACGTTGTTCTATAGAAAAGGAAACATCTCAGCATCTCCATAGGCACAAAAATTGGATCCAATATTGAGCTGCACGACTATAGAAAACTCAAAGAAAGCAAAAGAAAACTCATATAGAAAGGCAGGAGGCATCGTAATGGTAGCATCGTAAACTTACTTGTGTAGTTCTAAGAAAGCAGGTTTAGTGCCGAATATCCTTTGTGCAGGTCAGAAAATAGCTCAAGATGCAGAAAATAGTGCCCATACCTTGTTCACCCTAAACCTATAAAAATAAAAGGTGGAATTCATTGCATCCAACAGGTGGGAAACGGGAATTAGTGCATTAGATACGATTCGTGCTAAAGGGAAGCCTTTGATCTGATCGTACCTGTCATATCTACCTATTATATCTATCCGCACAAATGCATTCAATGCCCCAAGATGGGGATGGTGATACCATCGCATGATATGGTGCTACATAAGCAAGGAGGCATAGGGTACTGGCAAGCATTAATGACCCAATAACATAGGATTTATTGGTTGCCTTCCTCAATTGTTTTCAGTGATTTATTATACTGAATGAGCTTTTCTCACATAGATGCACATATAGATAGAATAACAGGAATGACTTTTTCATGGGGTATTTCTCTTCAATATTTTTTTTTTTAATATAAGTTCAATATAGTAAAAAATAAATAAATCTTAATATAACTAGTATATATTTATGGTAATCACTAATTTAACATGAACAAAGAGATCAAATTTTTTCAAGTGCAAAAATAGTGTAGTTTTGTATTGTTTAAATTGTATTTTTAAATGTTATAGAGATTACATAACATATGCACTAAACCATTTTATCAGCTCACATTAAATTGGTTTTTTTTAATATAATATCATTTATATTAAAGAAGCTAATCTATGAGGCTTATTCAAATTAGCTTTTTTTTGTAATTAATATATTTTTAAATTAATTATAATTTATAGTAAGAAAAAAAATAAAAAATAAAAAAATTGCATAACCCACAATGCATATTTTATTCTATACAACATTTAAATATTTTCATTTAATGTATCCTCATTCCCATAGAGGTTCAACTCACCTCTTTCCTCCTCCCTTAGTAGATAGAATGTTAACCAGAAAGCAATCAAAGGAAGCATTTCCAAATGCAGAAAACCAAAAAAAAGTTGGAAGAAAGAAAAATAAAGAACTAAGGGATGAAGCAGCAACAAAAGGGGAAAGGAACCATGCACCACCCAACAAGTAAATAATGATAAAAAATTCCTAGAATTGCAGAGGAATGGGGACACCTTTTAAAGAAAATGCAACAAGAGACATACTGATAAAAGAAAACCCAGATATCCTTATGATTCAAGAGACAAAAGCAAACAACCAAGAATTTTAAAATATTAAAAAAAAGTTCAATAACTACGAAGGGGAAGCAATCCAGGCAACAAGAGCATCAGGAGGTATCTGCACAATTTGGAAAAAGGGAATATGGGAATTAATAAAAAACAGATCAGCGCTGGATATTAATGGATTTAAGGAGATCGACACAAAAGAGAGATACAAGGTCATAAATATATAACCCCCCAATCATTATAAGGAGAAAGAATAGTGTTGGGCAACACCGAAGGAAGAATTACAAGAAACACAAGCCAGGAAAATAATTCTAGGAGGGGATTTAAATTTGGTTAGAAGTATAGAGGAAAAATTTGGATGAAACTATCAAGTGTATCCATCCAGGAATTATTTAAAAGAAATAATGGAGCAGCACAACCTTCTGGACATCCCTCCAAATAATGGAAAATATACCTGAAATTACAAGAGAGTGGGTAAAATTAATATAAAAGAAATGTTGGATAGAATTTTAATTCAAGAAAACATAGTAGCAGTGTACAGCTCTATCAAATCGAAAATCATTCACACCACAGCTTCTCATCATAAATAAGTTGTAATAGCATTGGGAAAAATGGAAAATCAAGGCCCACTCCCTTTCAGGTACAACTCAACCTGGGACAACAGCACAGAAATCAACGAATTAGTTAAAATAACATGGGAACCAAGAATATTAGGCTCACCACAGTACATTCCGGAGATAATTAAAAAATGTAAGATCTAAGTTGAAGGAATGAGCAAAAAAAAAGGAAGAGCTACAATAGAAAATGGACAGCATGCAAGTTGAAAAAGAAGGTAAAGAAGAAAGCAAGCAAGATTACCTGAAAGAGAAAGAAATCTTTTGGGAAATATACAGGGAAAACAGGAAAGAAGAGGAAGAGGCCAAACTGATATCCAAAAGCTTATGGCTCAAGGGAAGGGATAAGAACACCTCATTTTTTCACAATAATATGAAAATTAGAAGAGCAAGAAACCAGATAGAAAAAATTCAAGTGGAAAACCAAGAAGTCAAAGGAGCGGAAGAAATAAAACAAGCAACTTACAAGCACTTCAAAATATTACTTTTAGCCACAAAAGAAACAATCGAATATGAAGAAATTTTGCAACACACAAAAAGGAAAATAAAAAAAGAACAAAACAAAGATATGTGCAAGGATCTCACAGAAGAAGAGATAGTGGAGGCCATATGGAACCTGCATCCGGATAAAGCACCCGGGCTAGACGGATTTACAATAGTTTTCTATAGAAACCATTGGCATACAATCAGAAAGGATTTTTTAATAATGGCAAAGAATGTCTTTAAAAAAAAGATGGGAAGTCACACAAAATCTTCCTATCTTGCTCTGGTCCCAGAGTCAAACCCCTCCACCTTCAACACATTCTGACCATCTCTTTATGTAATTCCTCTTATAAGATAATACCAAAAATAGTGGAAAATAGGATCAGGAAAGTGTTGCACCTAATTATATCAGAAAATCAAGGACGATTTGTCCCAAACAGGCAAATCATTGACAATGTTATAATAGTTTAGGAAGCTGCCCACTCCAGTATTCTAAAGCAAGAAAAAGGTATGATAATCAAATTAGATATGACAAATGCTTTCGATAGAGTCAGCCACCCATACCTAATGGTTGTACTCCAGAAACTGGGCTTCTCAAAAGAAATAATAGAAGTCATACAGGAATGCATCTCTACCCCCTGGATCGCTCCCCTCATAAATGGAAGACCCAGTGAATTTTTCCAAAGCACAAGAGGCCTCAGGAAAGGCTGCCATATCTCCCCATTTCTCTACATAATAATGGAAAAAAACTTAAGCATAGCATTAGAAACTCAGAGAAAAGAAAGAACTATCACAGGGTTGAGAATAGCAAAAGGAATAAAAACCATAAACCATTCCTTGTTTGCGGATGACACATTGTTGCTGGGAGGAGCATCAACAATAATAGCAAGAAGATTCAAAAAAATTCTTGATGCATTTCTACAATTGTTAGGTGGGCTATTAAATAATACAAAATGCAAAATCTATGGGTGGAACATTGTGTCTAGAACCATGCAAAAGATTTCACAAATCATGGAAATCCCAGCACAGGAAAATTGGAATCACTTCTTTTACCTGGGACTACCAATATCAAAAGAGAGCATGAAGGTAGAAATATGGAAAAAACATATTGAAAAAATGCAAGACGGGATAAAGAATTGGGGAATGATATGGCTAAATATGGGTAGAAGGGTGATATTAATCAAAGCTCTCCTTGCTGCATTACCGATATGTCAATATGCAATAATCATGGCACCAACAAGTGTTCACAAACAGATGGAATTAATCCTAAGAAGCTTCCTATGGCAAGGTGGGAAGCAGGAAAACAAAAAGTTCAGCTTGGTCAGGTGGGAACAAGTAGTGCTACCATATGAACAAGGAGGCCTGCCCATTCAATTACATGGGCTCATGAATACAACTCTGGGAATGAAAATAGTTTGGAGACTCATAACAGGTAAAGAGAGTTGGTGGAAAAAAACCCTCATCAATAAATACATGGATGGTTCTAAGGAAAAAAAAAATGCTAAATGGAAACATTCCAATAAGACAAAGCACCGAAATATGGAAGCTAGTTAGAAAAGTAATCCCTCTAATGAGTAGCCACATCTCCAAAATCCCAAGTAATCGAAAAACAATATAAATTTGGGAGGACAGAATAATGGGAAGAGACCCAATACAAGATCATCCGCAAATTGAAGGCATTCAAGAGTGGATGAAGGGAAAAGGCTTTAACACTTTATATTCAATCTCCCTATGGAATCAAAAGGAATGGCAGGAATGGAAAATCCCAGCAATTCCAACAAACCTGGAAGGACGATGTAACAAAATCAGGTGGCACTTAAAGGGGGCAGCACCAATTCACTATGATGAGGAAGATAATTACCTCTGGGACCCAAGTAATGGGCAATACACCGTCAAACTGGATATAAAATCCTCCAAGATCAAACCAATCAACAAGACTGGGATGCTTGGAAAATAGCATGGAAATCTGAAAGTTTGCCTAAGATAAAAATTTTCATTTGGACTCTATTAAAAGGAAAAATCCTTAACAGTGAAAATTTAAAAAAAAAAAAAAAAGCTTCCAAGGACCATCACGATGCCCATTATGTCAGCAGGTTGAAGAAAACATTCAACACTTATTTCAAGAGTGTAAATTCTCAAGAGAGTGTTGGGAGCGGCTTATGAGCCCACTGAAAATGAATATAGACTTTGGAAAGCTGTAATGACCAAACATTTTACGTAAATAAATTACTTATTTACCCTATGGTTCAAGATAAAACAGAGATTATCATTTTCTTAAATTGATGGAAATAGTATGTGTTGAAAATTGAGTAATATGAATTGCATAATTATGTGTACATGGTAATTTCTTATGAAAAGTTATTTTCTCTTTATGCTTGAGAATAAAAGAAAAACAGTTGCCAACATACTAGGGAAAAACCCTAACTGTTTTCTCTTTCCCATTGAAAAGGGGAAAGAGGAAAAGACCTGGGTTGTTGATGAACAAACGGGGGGAAAAAGAAAAGAAAAGGCACTGAGCAAAAGAGAAGAGTGCTACGTCTGGTGAGGACCGGATAGCACAGGCACAATTGTGCTCCCTATTGTTGAGGCTGTGGCCGGCAAAGGATAGCTTAGGGGAGAGACGCAGTACAGACAACTGGTCTCGTGGCTGGGAGGATATCAAGCATTAAATCATTTTCTACAGGTGGTAGAAGCGCAGAAGATAGTAACGAGGAGACACAGGTAAGTATTTTCAGTTTATAAGATCTGGAAGATTAGATATTATCTGGCATTTCTGATAGTTCGTTTATGATTACTGTAATATTATTTTACACGGTGAATTAGAATTCTGGGTATCATTGAAAACATTACTGTCACTGCACAACGTACTCTGTTCGGTATATGAACATATATAATAAAAGAAAGAGAACAGATAATTAAAGCCTGTATATTATCTAGTCCTATATCCTTGGACAAGGTAAATTGTATTTCATGGAAAAGACAATAGCTATAAGGATAAAATGAAACAGAACGAACCCTAGCTACTAACGATTAGATACGAAACAAGAATGCAGTTAATTGTATCTGTATTAGGTGAGTAGCACGGGAAACCGTATCTGATAACCGACAGGTAACCAAGAACAGTGACCTCGTAAATTGCCAGAAGCGGTACCAGTATGGAAGGGTATGAATAAGTAATACACATAAACCTGAAAAGAGTGAAAAAATCAGAATAACAGCTAACATAGACCGTTCTGGTTATCGCAAGATATACCTTCCAAGTCGATAATTTTACAAACCCTCTCAGAAAAACATAAGGTTAAAATACAATGTAAGAACAGTAACATAATAAGGCCATAGCATAAACATTGTCGAGACTATGGTCCGGTTACAACAAATGTAAATTTAGTGGCTGGCGGCATACACAGATCTGGTAGCGTGAAGCTACAGCACGGCACCGAGGCACAAAAATAAGAAACCAGTGTATTAAGATTAACTGCTCAGAGGGTATCTCATTAAAAACGATAGCAAGAAAATAATTAGTTGAAATGGCGTGAGCATACGACCATACACCAATGCCAAGGAGAGGAATAATGACGGCTCGCGTAGGAGCGAAGACATTATTTAGCCGTAACCGACTTTCCCCTTAAATCACAGAACTAATACATATTGAAAGCATGCCGAAAGTTTAGTTGCTCATACAATAGCTAGCCATAATGAAAAGGCACGAACAGACATTATCATATGCGTGAATCTAACAATATACCATGTAATCATGAGAAAGACGGCAACTGTGAAGGAGAAGGGCCGTAAGCAACCACCGAAACCCTCATAAACAGAACAAGCAATGTACACGCAATCATTGACAGACTTGATGAGGCATAAGAGGCAATCCATTTGCTATTAATCATTAAAATGTAAACATTGACCAGCAGTATGTATAGGAAACCATCGATAACCTGTAGCAGTAAATTTGGGAACAAACCCAGAAATCCACAATACACATTAAGCTGTGGTCACAATGTGACCGAATCCATTACATATAAGTCAAACTGTAAATCGAATAAATATAACAAGAACAGAGTTGCTCGAGATTTGAACTCGGCTCATGAAGCTGATCTCAAAAAAATAGTTACACCCTAAAAGACAAACTATACATTCGGCAACCTGGAATTAGACATCAGGGCCCAGGGTAAGCATGGAGCAAAAGGAGAACTCTGTCGTATGAGAATCATTACGCCTTCAACATAAGACTTGGCAAACATTCCTGACAGAAAAGAACAGCAATAAGGCCGACTTCGTGTTTAGTTAACTAATAAATGCTTACAGTGGAAGAACTCATACCTGGTTAGATTATGAGCAGCAGAAAACCCTGCATCATCTTCGTTCCCGTGGCCTTCATGGACCTTGCCTGTTCCAGCCAGCAGGGTTTAGGAAAATTCGTAAAATCATGAGTTACAGTGGAAGGAAAAGCTTTTACGAAATCAAAATTACAGATTGCCTGCCTGCCCGATGAACGTTCCAGGAGGAAGGCACCAAGGACTCTCCACAATCAACCGATCTCGTCGCGGTATCACCTCCAATGGCGCAGAAGAAATGAACCAAAATAGTCTATGACAGACACCGGAGGAAGGAGCCGCTCTCTGGAGCCGGAGGGGTATGCAAATGACCCAAAACTTCATTGTTGAAACCCTAAGTACTATACCGCCAAAACCCTTAAGCTCCCCACCGTCCGATCGACCGAACTCATCGAGGCCGTCCATCGCCGTGTCAATCCCGAGGAAGTTGCAGCAGAGCTGTGACATTAATTTTCGCAGCTACCAGATCAAAATATCTGTGGAGCAAGTGGAGGGCGTGGACCGAGGGGCCAGGTGTCATATGCAGACGTAAGGTTATGCCACCAGACAATACATTCACATGGTGCAAAATAAATAACCAAGGACGAGTGAAGTTATGATTCCAATAACCAATATTCATATATGCTTCTGGCGACAATCAATATATATATATATTAAATTAACATATTAGTTATATCACCATGATAATGTAATGGGTAAAGTTATGGGTATAATAAAAAAAAAATTATGTATGTAATTTTTAAGTATAGAGGGTTATGACATATGGTATCAGAGCCCAGATACAGCACTGTGGCCTCTGGGTAAGACAATAATGAATGGACCCTGTGGTAAATAATTTAACAGATAGTCATTCCATTATTACTCTTGAACGGTTTCTTTTACAGGATCAGGTTCTGAGGGCGAAAGACATGAGGAAGGCGGAGAATATACCCCGACGACCTGTAATAGGACAGGGTGTGACCGGCACAGAAAATAACCCAAAATTGTGGGTACAACTTGGAGAAGAAACCAGAATTACAAATCAAGCCATCCTGGAGATAGTACAGGAGATGAAGAATGAGATGGCTTGATTACGAGAAGATAATGCGCGATTGACAATGGAGCAAGAAAGGATTTTAAAAAGTTTGTCCGATAGACAAAATCAACTACCAGTTAATCCTAGTGCGGAACAGCAAAGGATGTTGAAAGAGCAGAATCATCATATACCCCCTGAAGGATCAGAAGAACAGGAAGAATGCTCGGACAATGCATTCGAACAGCAAACCTCGAAAAGACAGAGGATGGAACTACAAGGGGAATTCCGCAAGATTAAGCCACCACATTTTGACGGAGAACAAGAGGAAGCAGCTGAAGCATGGTTAATCAACATGAATAAGTATTTTCAGCTTTATGAATACGATAATAATCTTAAAGCACAACTGGCTATCTTTCAGTTGCAAGGAAAGGCTACTTTATGGTGGGAGGAGGTGAAGATCGTAAAAGGGGTTACCGAACAAAGCATAACATGGGACAATTTCCAAAAATTCTTTAAGGAGAGATATTTAACTGAACGCTTCTATGATGAGAAAGCCAGAGAATTCCATGATCTGCGATTGGGACAGCAGACTATGGATGAGTTCATCACCCGTTTCACTTCCCTACTTCGCTACGTGCCATATATAAGAGAAGAAAAGGCGAAAGTGCAGCGATTCGTTAGCAGTTTACCCCCGTACATGCGAGAAAGGATTGAATTCGATAATCCAAAATCGATGGATGAGGTAATCCGCAAGGCTAGAATCTGTTATCAACAAGGCAAACAAAAAGGAGAAACTGCTAATAGGAAGTGGAGTGAGAAGAGGAATTTCAAGACAGCTGGAAATATCAAAGGAAATCGCAGCAATGGAATTAAAGGTACTGGCAAGGGAATAAAAAGCAAATTTGCAACAAAAACTACACCCAAGTTCAGATCTGCAAACGAGTCCAAGATTAGTGAACAGCAAGTCAGATTGGATAACGAAGGGACAGCAAGACCTCCTGTACAGTGTTGGGGTTGTGGGGGACCTCACTACATTAAAAATTGCCCACAGCGAAAGAGGACTGAACAGTTATCCCAAGTTCATGAAGCCTCAACCGTTGGCGAAGTGGGTTGAAGCGTACCCAGAATCAATGCAGCTTTGGAGGATCGACAGGCGGAGTACCAGCCAACCATGGTCGAATTCGAAGGTAAAATTTCAAACCTTACCATATCTATTTTGATTGATCCTGGGGCCACGCTAAGTTATGTGAACCCAAAAGTAATGGAACGTTGTAATTTACAGTCTGTTAAATTTAAAAATCCATGGTTAGTGCAATTAGCTACTGGAGCCAAGCGACGGGTAACAGCCCAGATCAACGATTGCTCTTTCACCATAGCAGACCAGCCAATAACAGCTAACCTGAACATACTTCCTCTGGGTTCTTATGACATTCTAATTGGTATGGACTGGTTGGAGAAACATTGGTCATTAGTTGACTGTAAAACTAAAATTATTTATTACAGAGATCGACAAGGGAACAGCAAAGAAATGCAGGGAATTCAACGACCAGTGCAGGTTCGACCGATAACTGCAAATCAATTGGTAAAATGTGTATGGAAAGGCTGTCAAGTGTACGCCATCCAAGTGGGTTATGCGAATTCTAAGGATAAGACAGCATCCTTGAATAATATCCCTGTAATACAAGAATTTACAGATGTGTTTCCGGAGGAAATTCCAGGGCTGCCACCGCAAAGAAACATAGACTTTACTATAGAGTTGGTACCAGGGGCTGCACCAGTGTCACGAGCACCCTACAGAATGAGTATACCTGAGTTGACATAATTAAAAATGCAGTTACAAGAATTACTAGAGAAGAACTACATCCGTCCCAGTGTGTCTCCATGGGGAGCCCCGGTGTTATTTGTCAAGAAGAAAGACGGCACCCTCCGGATGTGCATTGATTACAGACAATTGAATAAGCTGACTATTAAAAACAAGTATCCTCTTCCCCGAATAGATGAATTGTTCGACCAAGTGAAAGGCGCGACCGTGTTCTCTAAGATTGATTTATGATCAGGTTATCATCAGATCAGGATTAAAGATGAAGACATCGCAAAAAAAGCTTTCAGAACCAAGTATGGGCACTATGAATTTGTGGTTTTGCCATTTGGGCTCACCAATGCCCCGGCAACCTTCATGTGTCTAATGAACAGTATTTTCCATCCTTATTTGGATCAGTTCGTGCTGATATTTATTGATGATATCTTAATCTATTCACGCACTATCGAAGAACATCATGAACATCTTCGAATAGTATTACAGACCCTTCGGGAGCATCAATTGTATGCTAAATTTAGTAAGTGTGATTTCTTCAAGGAAGAAATTAAGTATTTGGGTCACGTAATCACAAAGGATGGAATTGCAGTGGATCCGGAAAAGATAAAAGCTATAATGGAATGGCCAGTTCCAAAAGATGTAGTAGATGTCCGATCTTTCATGGGGTTGGCGGGGTATTATAGGAGATTCGTGGAAGGTTTCTCTAAGGTGGCATTTCCCATTACCTCACTGCAGAAGAAAGGGAAACTGTTTCATTGGACCCTGAATTGCCAGAAAAGTTTTGAGCAATTGAAGCATCTGCTCACCACGACACCTATTCTGAGTATAGTGGATCCTAATAAGGATTACGTAGTATGTACGGATGCCAGTAAAGAAGGATTGGGAGGGGTCTTGATGCAAGAAGGCAAGGTAATAGCTTACGAGTCTCGAAAACTAAAGGAACATGAGCAGAAATATTCTGCTTATGACTTAGAGTTGGCTGCCGTTATACATGCCCTGAAAATGTGGCGGCATTATCTCATGGGCAGGAAATTTTTGCTACATACCGACCACCACAGCTTGACCAACTATTTCAGTCAACCTACCTTAAATGCTAGGCAAGCAAGGTGGGTGGACTTTCTAAGTGGTTTTGACTTTGATATAAAACACTTGCAGGGGAAGGAAAACAAAGTAGCAGACGCTTTGAGCCGAAAAGTACAAAATTTGTATGAACTTTCCATTAGCGGGTGGAAAAGTCCCTTCCTAGAAATTATAAAGGAAATTGCAGATCAAGATACTGAATATCAGCAATTAAAATTGCCAATACAGCAATCTGCTAGAGAAGACAGCCAACAAGAATATGAATTAGATGACCCTGGAAGGATTTATTTCCAGAAACGGTTGTATGTGCCAAATCAAAGCAGAATCAGAAACCTGATTATGGATGAATTTCATGTTAGTCATTACGCAGGTCGTCCGGGTTATCAAAAGATGATAACAACAATTCGAAAAGAGTATTTCTGGCTAGGAATGAAGAAAGACATTGTCGAATACTTGTCACGATGCTTAGAGTGCCAGCAGATTAAAGCAGAATATCAGCACCTAGCAGGATTGTTACAACCACTGCCAGTTCCAGAATGGAAGTGGGAAATCATCTCCATGGACTTCATTACGGGATTACCCAAGACAGAAAAGAATAATGACTCCATTTTCGTGGTGGTGGACAAACTGAGTAAGGCTGAACATTTCATACCGGTGCAATCTACATATAGAGCTTCACAGATTGCTCATATTTTTATGCAGAATGTATTTAAATTACATGGACTTCCAAAAACCATAATTTCCGATCGTGATGTGAAATTCACATCAGCATTTTGGAAAACATTGTTTGCTGAATTAGGAACTCAACTAAACTTCAGTACAGCATACCATCCACAAATGGATGGGCAAAAGGAACGAGTGAACCAGATGGTAGAGGATATGTTAAGGGCTTATGTCATGCAACAACCCATAAGGTGGGAAGATTACTTACATCTGGTAGAGTTCACATATAATAACGGTTACCATACCTCGACGCAGATGAGCCCATTTGAAGTTATGTACGGACGGAAATGTCGTACACCCATCAGTTGGGGAGGACCGGAAGATAAATTGAGCCTAGGTCCTGAGATGTTGAAGGAAATGGAGGATATGGTATAGAGGGTACGTGTCAACTTGAAAGCTACCCAAGATAGGAAAAAGAACTTCGCTGATCGGAAAAGGAGATTTAAAGAGTTTTATGTTGGGGACCATGTGTATATTCGGATTCAGGCCAAAAGAAGTACCTTGCAGTGGAGTGGATGCACCAAATTGGCACCACGATATTGTGGACCCTTCCAAATTTTGGCGAGGGTCGGACCAGTAGCTTACCAACTGGCCCTGCCAAGTCACATCCGAGTTCATAACGTGTTTCATGTTTCTGTCCTAAAGAAATATGTGTATGACCTTAAGCATGTGATCTGATGGCAAGAGATTCAGGTGGGTGATTATTATCATAAAATTCCGCAAGAATTGTATATGAAAGAGAAAAACTAATTCACAAAATTGTGTATTGCAGGTTGAGCCGGAAGGAGAAGTTTTGGTCGAACTGCTGAGCATTCTCGACCGGAGAGAAGTGCAGCTGCGGAAACGAGTTATTACCCAAGTTAAGGTTCAATGGCGACATTTTGGGCCCGACGAGGCCACTTGGGAAGATGAGGAATTAATGAGAAGAACCTATCCAGACCTGTTCAGGTCTGTGAGACACCGAGACGGTGTCCAATCTCAGGGGGAGGAGATGTAATGACCAAACATTTTACGTAAATAAATTACTTATTTACCCTGTGGTTAAAGATAAAACAGAGATTATCATTTTCTTAAATTGATGGAAATAGTATGTGTTGAAAATTGAGTAATATGAATTGCATAATTATGTGTACATGGTAATTTTATATGAAAAGTTATTTTCTCTGTATGCTTGAGAATAAAATAAAAACAGTTGCCAGCATACTAGGGAAAAACCCTAACTGTTTTCTCTTTCCCTTTGAAAAGGGGAAAGAGGAAAAGACCCGGGTTGTTAATGAACAAACGGGGGGAAAAAGAAAAGAAAAGGCACTGAGCAAAAGAGAAGAGTGCTACGTCTGGTGAGGACTAGATAGCACAGGCACAATTGTGCTCCCTATTGTTGAGGCTGTGGCCGGCAAAGGATAGCTTGGGGGAGAGACGCAGTACAGACAACTGGTCTCGTGGCTGGGAGGATATCAAGCATTAAATCATTTTCTACAGGTGGTAGAAGCGCAGAAGATAGTAACGAGGAGACACAGGTAAGTATTTTCAGTTTATAAGATCTGGAAGATTAGATATTATCTGGAATTTCTGATAGTTCGTTTATGATTACTGTAATATTATTTTACATGGTGAATTAGAATTCTGGGTATCATTGAAAACATTACTGTCACTGCACAACGTACTCTGTTCGGTATATGAACATATATAATAAAAGAAAGAGAACAGATAATTAAAGCCTATATATTATCTAGTCCTATATCCTTGGACAAGGTAAACTGTATTTCATGGAAAAGACAGTAGTTATAAGGATAAAATGAAACAGAACGAACCCTAGCTACTAATGATTAGATACGAAACAAGAATGCAGTTAATTGTATCTGTATTAGGTGAGTAGCACGGGAAACCATATCTGATAACCGACAGGTAACCAAGAACAGTGACCTCGTAAATTGCCAGAAGCGGTACCAGTATGGAAGGGTATGAATAAGTAATACACATAAACCTGAAAAGAGTGAAAAAATCGGAATAACAGCTAACATAGACCGTTCTGGTTATCACAAGATATACCTTCCAAGTCGATAATTTTACAAACCCTCTCAGAAAAACATAAGGTTGAAATACAATGTAAGAATAGTAACATAATAATGCCATAGCATAAACATTGCCGAGACTATGGTCCGGTTACAACAAATGTAAATTTAGTGGTTGGTGGCATACACAGGTCTGGTAACGTGAAGCTACAGCACGGCGCCGAGGCACAAAAATAAGAAACCAGTGTATTAAGATTAATTGCTCAGAGGGTATCTCATTAAAAACGATAGCAAGAAAATAATTAGTTGAAATGGCGTGAGCATACGACCATACACCAATGCCAAGGAGAGGAATAATGACGGCTCGCGTAGGAGCGAAGACATTATTTAGCCGTAATCGGATTTCCCCTTAAATCACAGAACTAATACATATTGAAAGCATGCCGAAAGTTTAGTTGCTCATACAATAACTAGCCATAATGAAAAGGCATGAACAGACATTATCATATGCGTGAATCTAACAATATACCATGTAATCATGAGAAAGACGGCAACTGTGAAGGAGAAGGGCCGTAAGCAACCACCGAAACCCTCATAAACAGAACAAGCAATGTACACGCAATCATTGACAGACTTGATGAGGCATAAGAGGCAATCCATTTGCTATTAATCATTAAAATGTAAACATTGACCAGCAGTATGTATAGGAAACCATCGATAACCTGTACCGGTAAATTTGGGAACAAACCCAGAAATCCACAATACACATTAAGCTGTGGTCACAATGTGACCGAATCCATTACATATAAGTCAAACTGTAAATCGAATAAATATAACAAGAACAGAGTTGCTCGAGATTTGAACTCGGCTCATGAAACTGATCTCAAAAAAATAGTTACACCCTAAAAGACAAACTATACATTCGGCAACCTGGAATTAGACATCAGGGCCCAGGGTAAGCATGGAGCAAAAGGAGAACTCTGTCGTATGAGAATCATTACGCCTTCAACATAAGACTTGGCAAACATTCCTGACAGAAAAGAACAGTAATAAGGCCGACTTCGTGTTTAGTTAACTAATAAATGCTTACAGTGGAAGAACTCATACCTGGTTAGATTATGAGCGGCAGAAAACCCTGCATCATCTTCGTTCCCATGGCCTTCATGGACCTTACCTGTTCCAGCCAGCAGGGTTTAGGAAAATTCGTAAAATCATGAGTTACAGTGGAAGGAAAAGCTTTTACGTAATCAAAATTACAGATTACCTACCTGCCCGATGAACTTTCCAGGAGGAAGGCACCAAGGACTCTCCACAGTCAACCGATCTCGTCGCGGTATCACCTCCAATGGCGCAGAAGAAATGAACCAAAATAGTCTATGATAGACACCGGAGGAAGGAGCCGCTCTCTGGAGCCGGAGGGGTATGCAAATGACCCAAAACTTCATTGTTGAAACCCTAAGTACTATATCGCCAAAACCCTTAAGCTCCCCACCGTCCGATCGACCGAACTCATCGAGGCCGTCCATCACCGTGTCAATCCCGAGGAAGTTGCAGCAGCGGTGTGACATTAATTTTCGCAGCTACCAGATCAAAATATCTGTGGAGCAAGTGGAGGGCGTGGACCGAGGGGCCAGGTGTCATACGCAGACGTAAGGTTATGCCACCAGACAATACATTCTCATGGTGTAAAATAAATAACCAAGGACGAGTGAAGTTATGATTCCAATAACCAATATTCATATATGGTTCTGGCGACAATCAATATATATATATTAAATTAACATATTAGTTATATCACCATGATAATGTAATGGGTAAAGTTATGGGTATAATAAAAAAAAATTTATGTATGTAATCTTTAAGTATAGAGGGTTATGACATATGGTATCAGAGCCCAGATACAGCACTGTGGCCTCTGGGTAAGACAATAATGAATGGACCCTGTGGTAAATAATTTAACAGATAGTCGTTCCATTATTACTCTTGAACGGTTTCTTTTACAAGATCAGGTTCTGAGGGCGAAAGACATGAGGAGGGCGGAGAATATACCCCGATGACCTGTAATAGAACAGGGCGTGATCGGCATAGAAAATAACCCAGAATTGTGGGTACAACTTGGAGAAGAAACCAGAATTACAAATCAAGCCATCCTGGAGACAATACAGGAGCTGAAGAATGAGATGGCTTGATTACGAGAAGATAATGCGCGATTGACAATGGAGCAAGAAAGGATTTTAAAAAGTTTGTCCGATAGACAAAATCAACTACCAGTTAATCCTAGTGTGGAACAGCAAAGGATGTCGGAAGAGCAGAATCATCATATACCCCTTGAAGGATCAGAAGAACAGGAAGAACGCTCGGACAATGCATTCGAACAACAAACCTCGAAAAGACAGAGGATGGAACTACAAGGGGAATTCCGCAAGATTAAGCCACCACATTTTGACGGAGAACAAGAGGAAGCAGCTGAAGCATGGTTAATCAACATGAATAAGTATTTTCAGCTTTATGAATACGATCATAATCTTAAAGCACGACTGGCTATCTTTCAGTTGCAAGGAAAGGCTACCTTATGGTGGGAGGAGGTGAAGATCGTAAAAGGGGTTACCAAACAAAGCATAACATGGGACAATTTCCAAAAATTCTTTAAGGAGAGATATTTAACTGAATGCTTCTATGATGAGAAAGCCAGAGAATTCCATGATCTGCGATTGGGACAGCAGACTATGGATGAGTTCATCACCCGTTTCACTTCCCTACTTCGCTACGTGCCATATATAAGAGAAGAAAAGGCGAAAGTGCAGCGATTCGTTAGCAGTTTACCCCCGTACATGCGAGAAAGGATTGAATTCGATAATCCAAAATCGATGGATGAGGTAATCCGCAAGGCTAGAATCTGTTATCAGCAAGGCAAACAAAAAGGAGAAAGTGCTAATAGGAAGTGGAGTGAGAAGAGGAATTTTAAGACAGCTGGAAATATCAAAGGAAATCGCAGCAATGGAATTAAAGGTACTGGCAAGGGAATAAACAGCAGATTTGCAACAAAAACTACACCCAAGTTCAGATCTGCAAACGAGTCCAAGATTAGTGAATAGCAAGTCAGATTGGATAACGAAGGGACAGCAAGACCTCCTGTACAGTGCTGGGGTTGTGGGGGACCTCACTACATTAAAAATTGCCCACAGCGAAAGGGGACTGAACAGTTATCCCAAGTTCATGAAGCCTCAACCATTGGCGAAGTGGGTCAAAGCGTACCCAGAATCAATGTAGCTTTGGAGGATCGACAGGCGGAGTACCAGCCAACCATGGTCGAATTCGAAGGTAAAATTTCAAACCTTACCATATCTGTTTTGATTGATCCTGGGGCCACGCTAAGTTATGTGAACCCAAAAGTAGTGGAACGTTGTAATTTACAGTCTGTTAAATTTAAAAATCCATGGTTAGTGCAATTAGCTACTGGAGCCAAGCGACGGGTAACAGCCAAGATCAACGATTGCTCTTTCACCATAGCAGACCAGCCAATAACAGCTAACCTGAACATACTTCCTCTGGGTTCTTATGACATTCTAATTGGTATGGACTCGTTGGAGAAACATTGGTCATTAGTTGACTGTAAAACTAAAATTATTTATTACAGAGATCAACAAGGGAACAACAAAGAAATGCAGGGAATTCAATGACCAGTGCAGGTTCGACCGATAACTGCAAATCAATTGGTAAAATGTGTACGAAAAGGCTGTCAAGTGTACGCCATCCAAGTGGGTTATGCGAATTCTAAGGATAAGACAGCATCCTTGAATAATATCCCTGTAATACAAGAATTTACAGATGTGTTTCCGGAGGAAATTCCAGGGCTGCCACCGCAAAGAAACATAGACTTTACTATAGAGTTGGTACCAGGGGCTGCACCAGTGTCACAAGCACCCTACAGAATGAGTATACCTGAGTTGACAGAATTAAAAATGCAGTTACAAGAATTACTAGAGAAGAACTACATCCGTCCCAGTGTGTCTCCATGGGGAGCCCCGGTGTTATTTGTCAAGAAGAAAGACGGCACCCTCCGGATGTGCATTGATTACAGACAATTGAATAAGCTGACTATTAAAAACAAGTATCCTCTTCCCTGAATAGATGAATTGTTCGACCAAGTGAAAGGCGCGACAGTGTTCTCTAAGATTGATTTACGATCAGGTTATCATCAGATCAGGATTAAAGATGAAGACATCGCAAAAATAGCTTTCAGAACCAAGTATGGGCACTATGAATTTGTGGTTTTGCCATTTGGGCTCACCAACGCCCCGGCAACCCTCATGTGTCTAATGAACAGTATTTTCCATCCTTATTTGGATCAGTTCGTGCTGATATTTATTGATGATATCTTAATCTATTCATGCACTATCGAAGAACATCATGAACATCTTCGAATAGTATTACAGACCCTTCGGGAGCATCAATTGTATGCTAAATTTAGTAAGTGTGATTTCTTCAAGGAAGAAATTAAGTATTTGGGTCACGTAATCACAAAGGATGGAATTGTAGTGGATCCGGAAAAGATAAAAGCTATAATGGAATGGCCAGTTCCAAAAGATGTAGTAGATGTCCGATCTTTCATGGGGTTGGCGGGGTATTATAGGAGATTCGTGGAAGGTTTCTCTAAGGTGGCATTTCCCATTACCTCACTGCAGAAGAAAGGGAAACTGTTTCATTGGACCCCGAATTGCCAGAAAAGTTTTGAGCAATTGAAGCATCTGCTCACCACAACACCTATTCTGAGTATAGCGGATCCTAATAAGGATTACGTAGTATGTACGGATGCCAGTAAAGAAGGATTGGGAGGGGTCTTGATGCAAGAAGGCAGGGTAATAGCTTACGAGTCTCGAAAACTAAAGGAACATGAGCAGAAATATTCTGCTTATGACTTAGAGTTGGTTGTCGTTATACATGCCCTGAAAATGTGGCGGCATTATCTCATGGGCAGGAAACTTTTGCTGCATACCGACCACCACAGCTTGACCAACTATTTCCGTCAACCTACCTTAAACGCTAGGCAAGCAAGGTGGGTGGACTTTCTAAGTGGTTTTGACTTTGATATAAAACACTTGCAGTGGAAGGAAAACAAAGTAGCAGACGCTTTGAGCCGAAAAGTACAAAATTTGTATGAACTTTCCATTAGCGGGTGGAAAAGTCCCTTCCTAGAAATTATAAAGGAAATTGCAGATCAAGATACTGAATATCAGCAATTAAAATTGCAAATACAGCAATCTGCTAGAGAAGACAACCAACAAGAATATGAATTAGATGACGCTGGAAGGATTTATTTCCAGAAACGGTTGTATGTGCCAAATCAAAGCAGAATCAGAAACCTGATTATGGAGGAATTTCATGTTAGTCATTACGCAGGTCATCCGGGTTATCAAAAGATGATAACAGCAATTCGAAAAGAGTATTTCTGGCCAGGAATGAAGAAATACATTGTCGAATACTTGTCACGATGCTTAGAGTGCCAGCAGATTAAAGCAGAACATCAGCACCCAGCAGGATTGTTACAACCACTGCCAGTTCCAGAATGGAAGTGGGAAATCATCTCCATGGACTTCATTACGGGATTACCCAAGACAAAAAAGAATAATGACTCCATTTTCGTGGTGGTGGACAAACTGAGTAAGGCTGCACATTTCATACCGGTGCAATCTACATATAGAGCTGCACAGATTGCTCATATTTTTATGCAGAATGTATTTAAATTACATGGACTTCCAAAAACCATAATTTCCGATCGTGATGTGAAATTCACATCAGCATTTTGGAAAACATTGTTTGCT
>APFE030417763.1:23627-38287 GCA_000404065.3 Pinus taeda
GGATATGTTAAGGGCTTATGTCATGCAACAACCCACAAGGTGGGAAGATTACTTACATCTGGTAGAGTTCGCATATAATAACGGTTACCATACCTCGACGCAGATGAGCCCATTTGAAGTTATGTATGGACGGAAATGTCGTACACCCATCAGTTGGGGAGGACCGGAAGATAAATTGAGCCTAGGTCCTGCGATGTTGAAGGAAATGGAGGATATGGTAAAGAGGGTACGTGTCAACTTGAAAGCTGCCCATATAGGCAAAAGAACTTTGCTGATCAGAAAAGGATATTTAAAGAGTTTCAGGTTGGGGACCATGTGTATATTCGGATTCAGGCCAAAAGAAGTACCTTGCAGTGGAGTGGATGCACCAAATTGGCACCACAATATTGTGGACCCTTCCAAATTTTGGCGAGGGTCGGACCAGTAGCTTACCAACTGGCCCTGCCAAGTCACATCCGAGTTCATAACATGTTTCATGTTTCTGTCCTAAAGAAATATGTGTATGACCCTAAGCATGTGATCCGATGGCAAGAGATTCAAGTGGGTGATTATTATGATAAAATTCCGCAAGAATTGTATATGAAAGAGAAAAACTAATTCACAAAATTGTGTATTGTAGGTTGAGCCGAAAGGAGAAGTTCTGGTCGAACCGCTGAGCATTCTCGACCGGAGAGAAGTGCAGCTGCGGAAACGAGTTATTACCCAAGTTAAGGTTCAATGGCGACATTTTGGGCCCGACGAGGCCACTTGGGAAGATGAGGAATTAATGAGAAGAACCTATCCAGACCTGTTCAGGTCTGTGAGACACCGAGACGGTGTCCAATCTCAGGGGGAGGAGATGTAATGACCAAACATTTTACGTAAATAAATTACTTATTTACCCTGTGGTTGAAGATAAAACAGAGATTATCATTTTCTTAAATTGATGGAAATAGTATGTGTTGAAAATTGAGTAATATGAATTGCATAATTATGTGTACATGGTAATTTCATATGAAGAGTTATTTTCTCTTTATGCTTGAGAATAAAAGAAAAACAGTTGCCAGCATACTAGGGAAAAACCCTAACTGTTTTCTCTTTCCCATTGAAAAGGGGAAAGAGGAAAAGACCCGGGTTGTTGATGAACAAACAGGGGGAAAAAGAAAAGAAAAGGCACTGAGCAAAAGAGAAGAGTGCTACGTCTGGTGAGGACTAGATAGCACAGGCACAATTGTGCTCCCTATTGCTGAGGCTGTGGCCGGCAAAGGATAACTTGGGGGAGAGACGCAGTACAGACAACTGGTCTCGTGGTTGGGAGGATATCAAGCATTAAATCATTTTCTACAGGTGGTAGAAGCGCAGAAGATAGTAACGAGGAGACACAGGTAAGTATTTTCAGTTTATAAGATCTGGAAGATTAGATATTATCTGGCATTTCTGATAGTTCGTTTATGATTACTGTAATATTATTTTACACAGTGAATTAGAATTATGGGTATCATTGAAAACATTATTGTCACTGCACAACGTACTCTGTTCGGTATATGAACATATATAATAAAAGAAAGAGAACAGATAATTAAAGCCTGTATATTATCTAGTTCTATATCCTTGGACAAGGTAAACTGTATTTCATGGAAAAGACAGTAGTTATAAGGATAAAATGAAACAGAATGAACCCTAGCTACTAATGATTAGATACGAAACAAGAATGCAGTTAATTGTATCTGTATTAGGTGAGTAGCACGGGAAACCGTATCTGATAACCGACAAGTAACCAAGAACAGTGACCTCGTAAATTGCCAGAAGCGGTACCAGTATGGAAGGGTATGAATAAGTAATACACATAAACCTGAAAAGAGTGAAAAAATCGGAATAACAGCTAACATAGACCGTTCTGGTTATCGCAAGATATACCTTCCAAGTCGATAATTTTACAAACCCTCTCAGAAAAACATAAGGTTAAAATACAATGTAAGAACAGTAACATAATAAGGCCATAGCATAAACATTGCCGAGACTATGGTCCGGTTACAACAAATGTAAATTTAGTGGCTGGCGGCATACACAGGTTTGGTAACGTGAAGCTACAGCACGGCGCCGAGGCACAAAAATAAGAAACCAGTGTATTAAGATTAACTGCTCAGAGGGTATCTCATTAAAAATGATAGCAAGAAAATAATTAGTTGAAATGGCGTGAGCATACGACCATACACCAATGCCAAGGAGAGGAATAATGACGGCTCGCGTAGGAGCGAAGACATTATTTAGCCGTAACCGGCTTTCCCCTTAAATCACAGAACTAATACATATTGAAAGCATGCCGAAAGTTTAGTTGCTCATACAATAACTAGCCATAATGAAAAGGCACGAACAGACATTATCATATGCGTGAATCTAACAATAGACCATGTAATCATGAGAAAGACGGCAACTGTGAAGGAGAAGGGCCGTAAGCAACCACCGAAACCCTCATAAACAGAACAAGCAATGTACACGCAATCATTGACAGACTTGATGAGGCATAAGAGGCAATCCATTTGCTATTAATCATTAAAATGTAAACATTGACCAGCAGTATGTATAGGAAACCATCGATAACCTGTACCGGTAAATTTGGGAACAAACCCAGAAATCCACAATACACATTAAGCTGTGGTCACAATGTGACCGAATCCATTACATATAAGTCAAACTGTAAATCGAATAAATATAACAAGAACAGAGTTGCTCGAGATTTGAACTCGGCTCATGAAGCTGATCTCAAAAAAATAGTTACACCCTAAAAGACAAACTATACATTCGGCAACCTGGAATTAGACATCAGGGCCCAGGGTAAGCATGGAGCAAAAGGAGAACTCTGTCGTATGAGAATCATTACGCCTTCAACATAAGACTTGGCAAACATTCCTGACAGAAAAGAACAACAATAAGGCCGACTTCGTGTTTAGTTAACTAATAAATGCTTACAGTGGAAGAACTCATACCTAGTTAGATTATGAGCGGCAGAAAACCCTGCATCATCTTCGTTCCCGTGGCCTTCATGGACCTTACCTGTTCCAGCCAGTAGGGTTTAGGAAAATTCATAAAATCATGAGTTACAGTGGAAGGAAAAGCTTTTACGAAATCAAAATTACAGATTACCTGCCTGCCCAATGAACGTTCCAGGAGGAAGGCACCAAGGACTCTCCACAGTCAACCGATCTCGTCGTGGTATCACCTCCAATGGCGCAGAAGAAATGAACCAAAATAGTCTATGATAGACACCGAAGGAAGGAGCCGCTCTCTGGAGCCGGAGGGGTATGCAAATGACCCAAAACTTCATTGTTGAAACCTTAAGTACTATACCGCCAAAACCCTTAAGCTCCCCACCGTCCGATCGACCGAACTCATCGAGGCCGTCCATCGCTGTGTCAATCCCGAGGAAGTTGCAACAGCGCTGTGACATTAATTTTCGCAGCTACCAGATCAAAATATCTGTGGAGAAAGTGGAGGGCGTGGACCGAGGGGCGAGGTGTCATACGCAGACGTAAGGTTATGCCACTAGACAATACATTCTCATGGTGTAAAATAAATAACCAAGGACGAGTGAAGTTATGATTCCAATAACCAATATTCATATATGGTTCTGGCGACAATCAATATATATATATTAAATTAACATATTATTTATATCACCCTGATAATGTAATGGGTAAAGTTATGGGTATAATAAAAAAAAATTTATGTATGTAATTTTTAAGTATAGAAGGTTATGACAAAAGCCATTGCCAGAATTTCTCAGAACACTAGAGAAATCCTACCCATATGCGACAAAGAAGAAAGTCACAATTCTAAGAATATGGAAATGTATCCCAACAGTTCTATGTTGGCAAATTTGGTTGACTCGAAATAAGTGCATCTTCAAAAAACAAAATCCAAGAATTGGGAAAACATTATCAAAAACCTGGGGACTAACTTTTTAAATCCTCAATGAAAAAGCAACTGCACCAACAGAGTACAGTATCCTCCAACAAGAAGAAAGAGACTGGTTCAGCAAAGCCATAATAAACAACAATGGCCAAAAAGGACAGAGAAAAGTAAACACGGGAAAAAATTGGAAATTAAGAATGACTGAAGAGGAAAATGAAAGCTGGAAAAAACTGCAAAACAGACATTGTTTGCATTTTGATGGAGCCACTAAGAATAATCCGGGAAAGGAAGAAGCAGGGGGGATAATTTTCGATCCGAATGGGGAAAAAATTGTCACCTATGAATGGGGATTGGGACAAATTTCAAATAACAAGGCTTAAGCTTATAGCTTGTTGATGGGGACAAGAATGATTAAAAAATGAAGAATCCAAAACCCAATAACTTTAGGAGATTCAGCCATAATAATTGAGGCAATGGTTCAAAACAAAAATCCAAGCAATAAGTTTATGAGTAGAATCATCAAAAGAATCAGAAGGAATTTAGAAGTTTTTGGCAATGTAACCTTCAAACATATATTGAGAATACATAACCAGCAGGTAGATCACCATGCGAATCAAGTAGTGGAAAATAAGGAAGGAAGAGTCTGTGAGAACAAAGAAGAATACTATCATTCAGTGTCATAATCTCAATCGAAAATGATAAGATTAAAGTTCTATAAAATCAAGGGACAAAGCAAGCTGAATAAGGAAAAAAATCAAAATCGAAAAGCACAACACATCAAAGGATGCACAGCTCAAAGGAAAATCAGAAAAGCACGGGTAGGTAGAGGAAAAATCATGACAACATGGATCTTCGCATGAGCAAGGTTAGAGAAGGTAATCCCGATTACAAGGCTCATGAGATAACATATCACTACTCAAGAGAAAAACGATCTAGGAAGGATGATCGCACTCAAGTGGCAACTTCCAAGTGCAATGCATGGGATGATCGAATGGGCTTTAAGAGCAATGGTAGGCCAATAATTAATAAGCAATTTTTTGTTAACAAAGAGTCCTCCGTTAAGCACAGAGTGATTTTGCATGATCTAAGTTCCTCTCTGACATTCATCGCAGCCTCAAATCACTCTCAAAGTGCTACGATCACTAGCTCTCAGCTCTTTGTTTTATTTCAAATCGTCCAGCAATCCCTCATCACAACCGACCTCTGTCTCTTACCATCTCCTCCATATTCGCAGGCTTTCTCTCAGTCCAATAGTCACCTTGGCCACAACTCTTGCACTATGCTCTCTACCTCTGTTCAACCCGTCATCCAGCAATCACAGCAACAAGTAAAAACTTTCGTTGTTTATTACCAACCCCTCCATATCCACAGGCCCCCTCTCAACTCTTTATACTTTGTGGATACATCTAATATAGCCATTCAAAAGATTCAGGACAACGATCAACAAAACAAAGCACCACAGGACCAAAGGATTATAATCAACAATAGCAAAGCAAGAGGAAGAAACAATCAAATGGAGTACAACCCCATTGAAAAGGCAGCTTGGAATGACTCATGCCGAGCATGCAAAGGGAACAAGATCATGATACATTGGCTACAACAGTCTCTCAAGGATCTTAGAAGCGAAATGAGAATGGAATATAGCTTTCAGAAGAAAAAAATGATAGTGCAAAAAGAAGAGATAATGGCACTAAAAACTAAATGTAAGCATCTGGAAGAAGCAGCAGAATACTACAAAAACAAAACTCTGAGTAGCGAAGGAGAGAACTCATTCAACAACAACAACATGAATCAAGCAGCTCAAGAATACTCAGTCTATAAGCCATAAATCCCAGAGAATATATGTTATGTAAATTTACTTTCTTAGTAGGTCAATTTTTCAGGCAGTACTCTAGAATAGTTAAAAGAAGCTATGAAGTTTTGAAATCAAGCATAGAAGATGGGCCTGTGCTCCTATCTCACTACTCAGTCTTTTATCTCAATATAGCTTAATGTAATAAGATCTTGCTCTACGCCTTTTTTTGGTAATATATCAACTAACTGATCTTGTTAATATATATATTAATAATTTATATAAATATATTATTTTCACTTAACATTTTTTTTGTATTTATGAGTTTTTATCACATGTTAAAATATTTTTGAAAAGTATAAAGTTTAAATATCTTACATATTTTGTTTTTTCACTGGTATTTACTTTACATGAAATTATATGAAATTATATTACTTTATATAGACATTTAATTAAATATACATAGCACATTTTTATGTCTTGTTTATTATACCCTACGTTGCTTTTCTATTTAGAGAGTATTTTATTTTTATTTTAAGAGGGACAGACATACTTACACATCGCCTTCACACTTGGTTGTACAATGAGTCTCTCTGCTTAATAAAAATTAATATAACTATAGCATAGATCCATATTAACCACTAATCTAACATGACCTATTAGGGATCAAATTTCTTCATGAGCCAAATTTCTTCATGGGAAAACTTATTTTACAGTGCAAAAAACAGTGTGTAGTTTTGTATTGTTTAAATTGTATTTTTGAATGTTATAAAGATTACATAAGATGTGCATTGAGTCATTTTATCAACGCACATATATATATAATATATATATATTATATTATATATATATATATGAGTAGTTTTTTTGTTATTATATATTTAAATATAATATTAATTTATATTAAAAATTATTCATAACCCACATGCATATTTTATTCTATACAACATTAAAATATTTTCTTTTGATTTTTCTGGTAAATATAAATATATATGAATTGATATCAGGTGTTATCTTATCAAATTACATTTTATCCAATGCACTTACACTGGTTTTTTTGGTTATTAATATATTTTTAGTATAATATTAATTTATATTAAAAAAAAATATTCATAACGTAAATTGCATATTTTATTCTTTAAACAATAAAATATTTTCTTTTCACTTTATAAATATTTTATTTTTGATTTCTTTTTTTTGTAAATATAGAGATTATGAGTTGATATCATGTGTTAAACTAATTTTTCAAAAAATATAAAGTTTAAATATCTCACTCACATATTGTTTTTTACTTTTAATTATTTCACATGAAATTATATTAAGTTATATACACAACATATTTTTTTGTATTTAAAAAATATTTACGCCGTAAGGCGTTCCCTTTGAAATCAATTGCCCAAACTTCCCGCGTGTACTGATTTGCACCCTTCGATGAAATGTTAGACGATTGGAGTTTTGTTGACCATCAGATTAATACTTAGTAGTTGAGATAGGTACAACAAAAACTGTGTAACTCCCTTTCTCCCAGTTGAGACAGTTATGACAAAAATAGTATGACTCCCTTCCTCCCTCACGCGCACGCACAGAGGCAAATCCATAACGGTAGAGTTTGGACCCATTCCATTTCTCACTAGGTTTCCCAGCGAGAGTTGCCCAGCGAGAGCTGAACAAGAGGCCTGTGAAATTTGCGAAGAAATTGCCCTTGTATCTTCTTTTTACTATGGGGAATCTACCAGTTCTAAGAGCTCTTAAGAAACTCCAAGAAGGACATCAACCTGGTGTTGATGAAGCAAATTTTGCTCAACATAAATCTCAAGAAAGATCTAATGCGATTATTCGAGACAATCTCTGTGCTTTAGCAAGATGAATTCTGCACCTCCAGAACCCTGAGGCAGTACTACCAGAAGCATAGGCATGTTTCCATGAAGGCGGTGAAGAATTGGGCGCGTCAAATATTGGAAGGATTGCATTATCTTCATAATCATAACCCTGGCATAATTCATAGAGATCTAAATTGCATCAATATATTCGTGAATGGCAATAGTGGTGTTCTGAAGACCCGGGACCTGGGTTTTACCGCTATCCTGAAAACATTTTCTATGTTTTAGTACCTCTTTTTTCAATGCCAATTTTACCTTCCAGTCAATGTAGATAAGTTGTATTTCTTAGTTAATTTATAGATATTAAACTTTCACTACTTCCTCTTTATTTGTGTGTAAAACCCTCATCATCATTCAGATTCTTAGCACACTTTGTTTGGTTACTTTCACTACTTCCCATTTATTTGTGTTTAACTCAATTTAATTATGAATAACAGAAATGCAACCCCACCCTTCGTGGTTTTAATTTTTTCACTTGTTCCTTCTGTCACTGAGTGTCTAGCCATTATTTTTACTGCAATATTTAAGGAAACCGTACACCTATTATCTCTCGACATCCACTGGCCCCGTTGCCGAAATCCTGGCTAATTTATTCTATGGATTTATAGTATGTTGTGATTAGAAGTTATAATGACTTATTTTAGATGCCATTTAAAGTTTGTTTTAATGGGGTTTGTATTCTACATGTTTTAACCTAGTTTTCTCGTGTGTTTATGGAAGTCATGTCTATTGTCAGTAATACAACTTTATCGTGGTTTATTTTAGATGGATTGAAGTCTTTAAGTTTATCCAATTTAGTTTCCCATTTTAATCTTGTTCAATTTAGTTAACCCTTGAAGACAGGGTTAAAAAATAGACAGCAAGAGTCTTGAACTTGGTTGGTCCTAGTAAACATGGTGCTTCAGGCTATCCATCCTGCTCGAGCCTAAGGAAGTTCTCCAAAAAATTAGGGAAGTCCAAACAAAATTTATGTGGAGAGGGGTAGAGAAAAAATGAAAATGGGCATTGGTGGCATGGAACACGATCTGTGAACCAAAAGATGCAAGAGTCCTAGGGCTCCAAGATCGAGAGATGCATACTCATACAATAGAAATTCTGATCTGCACTCATTCAAAGCGAGAAGTCATTATCATCTTTGGAACTATGAGGAAAGTTACCTACACAACTTAGATCATATCTACACAAAAATATAGGTATCAAAGGATGAAGGATATCTTCATAAGATCTCATCTACAAGAGCTAGGAAAGAAGCTAATCATCATTGATCTAAAATGCACTAACTGATGAAAAAGGTAACAAATATCCATGGGGACAAGAAAAATATCCATGGGGATAAGAAAGTTGCCTCACTCGACAACTTGTAGTTGATATGCAAGATAGAAGAAGACAAGTTGAGGTAAAGAATATTAAAGGTTAAAGGACTCAAACATTTGTAGGAAAGAAAGGGAAGTTTGGAATTCTATAAATTAGACAACTCAAACCTAGGGCACTGGAATTATATAAATTAGAAAACTTAAAGTTAATGCCTCGCCATTTAATCTATCAATTTTTACCAAGAAAAAAAACCTTCATTATATTCGATTCGAAATAAGGAACAAAATTACATTTTGTAGATGTTTCATGCTCTATCAATTTTTACCAAGAAAAAAAAAAAAAAAACAACTTAATTTTATTCAATTCTTACGAAGAAAAAAAATTCTTAATTTATTCAATTTGAAGTAAGGAACAAACATACATTTTGTAGATGCTTGAAACATTCAGTGATATAAGCCTTAGACTTATGTGCAAAAGTAAAGAAAACTGAAATTTACGTAAAATATGTGAAAGTTAGGTATCATAAAGATCTCCTAACTTGTCATTTTTGTCTTTGTTTTGTGTGGTTTCTCTTAATACCCCTAATACCCTTTTCATTATGTTATTCATTTTCATGTTGCTATTATGTCATTCATTTTCATGTTGCTCTAATGTTGGGGTCATTGCTAGCCAATTATATCATTCATTTTCATGTTGCTTTAATGTTCGGGTCATTGCTAGCCGATCGTATACTTTTGGCTTTTCACATTTAGTGAACATCTGTTTAAAAAAAAAACAATGGACAATAGACAATAGATAGTAACGATCACATAAAGACGTTTAGAAGCAAAAATTAAGTATAAGAGTATTCTAATTAATTACCATATTAACTAAGAGAGTCATAGTAAAATCATTTAGAAACAAAAATTAAGTATAAGCATATTCTAATTAATTACCATATTAACTAAGAGAGTCATATTAATGATCACATAAAGACATTTAGAAGCAAAAATTAAATATAAGAGTATTCTAATTAATTACCATATTAACTAAGAGAGTCCATATCCTAAACACAAGTCACACTCTTGAAACAAACTATTTTTTCATTCTTAACAATATTAGCACACACAAAAATTTGATAGCCCATACTTTCGCATATCTAACTGTTTGGAAATAAGAGCTCACTTGAACCCGACAGAATAACTTCACTTGATCCTTTATAAATGGCTAAAAAAGTTTATAAATGGCTAACACTCCAATAACAACTTTATGAACATTTTAGAAGATGCACCTACCTCTTAAACTCCTCCTGACATCTAAGGTTTCAATGTTATGTGTAATGAATTATTTTTATTACCGAGAATTTTTTAAGTTACATAAAATCAAAAGAATTTTGGTTTCAGTGATGAGGAAACCTCACTTTTAATAACAATTTGTATATTACAAGAAGATACGCTTTCACAAGTGTAGTTTCCACCTTGTAATTATTCTAATTTGGCCTCAATGTATTAAGAGAAATCATATAATAATATTTTAATAGATCTTTTTAAGTGATGATGACAGAACTTATAAAATGGTGAACATTAAATTTAGTAAGCTTCTGTTACTTCATGATGATGCGGGGTAGAGAAGGATGTGATCACCACAGCAATTACGCGGAAGGTTCGAAGTGGAAAGACAGCTGCCATTGATGAGGGAAGCATCCCAATTATTAATCCACCACAAGTTGAGTACTGACATCCCATTCCAGGTTACCAAATGTCATCGTAGACCGGGTTGAACAATATATCTCACAAATCACTTCAGAAAAATCTTTTACATTAATTGTTATTATTATTATTTTGTTTTAAACACATTGGCTATAAAAGGACTAATTAGCATTTTTTTTTCTTAATAAAATAAATTTTAAAAATCATGTAAAGAGCAGTTTAAAAATAAAATTCAGAGAATAAACACTTACCACAAATGATTGGTTTTTAAATGTTAAAATATTTTTTTCCTATTTTTCTTCAAATTTGCATTGCATTGTTTGTTCTTTTGGAATATTCATTTGTTGTTTCTTCTTCATTCCGGTTTATGAAATTTCTAAATTAAATTGTAATAAATTATAATGCATATTGTTATTTATTATTTTTTTTTTTCAATTATTATTATTATTTTTTGAATATTTAAAACAATGTATATTAAATTGTTGGAATTTATAGTGCACATTGTTTCTGCATTGTTTCTTCTTCATTCAGGTCTAAGAACTTTCTAAATTAAATTGTAATAAATTATAATGCACATTGTTATTGATTATTTTTTCTTCTCAATTTTTTTATTATTTTTTTCTTGAATATTTAAAAGAATTTTATATTAAATTGTAGGAATTTATAGTGCACATTGTTTCTCACTCTGGGTAAGAGATTTCTATTTCTATGTTAGATCGTAAGAAATCATATAAATCATATAGTATATTAGGAGTTTTGACCCTTTGGTATCGGTATGCAATTTTATTAATGCTTTTATATGGATTGATTTTTAAATTATATATTTTTGTTTATTTTGTCAATTCTTTTAACTTTAGGAGTAATAAAATAATTATAATATTTTTTTTCTAAGTAAATCTATTCTATTATTCACATTAAAGGAGTACATTTACAACATAACGAGTAGAAAGAACCAGCTGCCCAGAAGGAATGGCTGCATGGAATAGAGAAGTGTTCAGAAACTGAGAGGATGAACCAGTCCAAATTGCAATCCCACGTAGGGGAGCCAGAGGAGTCCAATTTGCATTCTCGCGCAGGGAGCCAGAGGAGTCCAATTTGCATTCTCGCGCAGGGAGCCAGAGGAGTCAAAAATAGCTTTTACAAAAATAGTCACCCAGGATCTTGACACAACAACATAGACAAAAAATTCCAGAATTGACAAAATACCCTCACTATTGGGCCGCATAACCTGAAAGGAAGCTGCATTGCTTGGATTAGGCTTCAGGAACCTCCTCCACAATCCTGCACCACCCAAAGTCAGTGAAGTCCTAAGCTTGGACCTCCTCATTCACAGTCGAACCCGGGGGTACAGGCTCCATCTTTGCGTCATTGTCATTTCTAGTCGGCGTCTCCATAGCTCTCGAAGAACCTGCAATTGGCGTCGTTGCTATACCCTGGTCCTCCCATTGAACGTTGGATTCGGCCTCATCTTGGGCCTCCTCAATGAAAAGCACAGAAACATGGGCACTGATTCGAGGACGGTTCAATGAACTGTTGAATGTGAAAATTGCTGAGCCGAAGGAGGGCGAGGACGAGGACCCTGGAGAACTGGGATCCAGAAATTGGCTGGGCCTTAGAATGCTCTCTCTTTCGTTGCGAGGGCTATGGCGCTGACGAGAAGTATCATCACCGGAAGAGGGGCGGGAGGACGCACCCAGGGAGGTGCCTTTGCGGCTGAGCATTCTCTGTCGAAGCCAAGGCATGACTGCAGGACAGAACAAAGCCCCTTTGCAAAATGCAGAACTGGTGCTCGAAACAGCCGCGAGAGTCGGGGAATTATACCAAACACACAGAGCAACAAGCGGGCTAAGACCATACATACAGACACACGGACGAGTGCCCAAAATAGCCGCGAGAGTCGGGGAAATGGGTGGAGGCTTCGAGCCAGAGCCCAACCCATACAGCACCAGAAACAGCAGAGTAAACCCATGGCGGAAACTGAATATTATGCGCCCTCCTCTGCCTCGAGACGCTCCCGCCATTACTGTGGCATCATGGGAGCCGAGGACCAAAGCCAAACATCGCGTGCGGAGGTGAATGGAGCATTAATGCTCCCCTACTGCGTTCCTTTAAACCATTGCATGCACAGCTGGTTATGTCCCTCACTCCACATGGAGTCAGCTCCTCTACACATGGCTGGCAGGTGGCGTCTGTTCACCGCCCACTCCAGTCCCATCACCTTGAATGCAACCTCAAACACCTGCATCCAGTCCCATCACCTTGAATGCAACCTCAAACACCTGCATCCGGGGATATTTCTTTTAACTTTAAGAGTAATAAAATAATTAGCTTATTTTTATACCATTGTAAAAGGAATATTTTATAATCCAATAACTTGTTTTATTATTAATGAAAGAATAATTCTAATAATTTTTAGTTTTTTTCTTTTGTTTTTTGGTTGCAAATAATCTTAGTATGGTGTTTTTAGTGTGTAAGATCTATTTCTTATATCTAAATATTTAAAGAATATATTTTTGTAATTGTGTATTACAATTAAGGGGGGTTAGGTGTTTTTCAATATGGAGAGAAGTTGTCAAGAAAACATAATGTTACATAAAAGTTCAACATAAGATTATATTGAAAAATTAAGAACATATAGATCTAATCTATCTTCTTTTTTTTTCCCTTTGTATCTAAAGGAATTGGCAATTGGACCAATCTCATACTCATGAGACATGGGGTTGATTCCAACCACTACTACTATAACCTCCCACTACTATAACCTCTTGGCTAGACGCTTAGATATGACCATTCTACATATATATGTGAATTGGGGTGATGTGAACCAAAAACCTCTTCACATATAATACTTCATTTACTTACACAACCATCATTAGTTGAGTTGTCCCAAGGCTACAAATCTACTCCATCGTTAACAACATAAGATTTAAATTATATATATATATTATATATATATATCTATTATAATATTATATATATATATATTATATATATATATATATAATATATATATATATATATATGAATGAAAACATTTAAAAGAAGATATTTACTAATTAAAATATTTGATTCCTCTCATGCAGTCACCCCTTTAAACATTTGCATGCCCTTCTCTCCTATCACCTAGGTCTACTCCAAGAAAGGATAGGCCAAGTCCTACTTCTGGGTGTCATATACATGTAATTTACAATTTTCACTTGCAAAGTAATATTTCTTTTTGTTATTTCTATTCAATAATTTACAAATTTCCGTTTCCAAAGTAATATTTTTTTTCATTATTATTCAGGACTTATGTGGCTATTCTCTCATTTTAACACACAGTTTCTCTCCTCACTAGATCTCATTTTTTTAGTTGCATATTACCATACTAGACCTTTTTATTTCCTCTCATACAATATTCATGCATGTAGGTAAAATCCCAATCAGGCTTTTCTACGTCAGTTTTAACCTCAACATATAATTCTTTGACATTTGCTACCATCTTACATTTGGGCGCCATATACATGTAATTTAAAATTTTCATCTCCAAAGTAATATTTCTTTTTGTTATTTCTATTCAATAATTTACAAATTCCATTTCCAAAGTAATCTTTTTTGTTATTTATTTTATTTCAGTATTTATTATTCTCTATTTAACACACAGTTGATCCCTACTAGATTCTCACTTTTTGTAGTTGCATATCACCCCTACTAGGCTTCTATTTCCTCTCATACAATATTCATGTATGTAGGTAAAATCCCAATCAGGCTTCTCTATGTTAGTTTTAGCCTCAACATATAATTCTTTGACATTTGCAACCATCATAGTTTGAAACCATTTGTTAGTGAAAAATGAGATAGAAATAAATACATTTTATAATATATGATAACACATAAACAATTAAAAATACATGACACCATATTTTACCCTCGAATCTCTTAGGAGAAAATTGAATAATATATCTACTATTTCTCATGGCTTAAAACCAGCCAAAGTGAGCCCTCCACTCAATTCACGAATATTACAATAGAGAATCGTCAAGCTTTTAACAACTTCATCACATATAATCCACGGGCTCTAAGACCATGGGCCACAAAAGTGATGTGCCCACATTT
>APFE030417763.1:38307-52710 GCA_000404065.3 Pinus taeda
TCAGGTAGCCCCCCACATGCCTAGATACCTTCATATTATGCTACAGCCTCAGATGAAGTTCTATAGATTTGATGGGTTTGGTTCCTACTGATCATAGTGTTCATAGCATGCACGTCTCCTTGAGATGATCCATTCAGTTTTGTTGAGTCCTTCATTGTTCAACAAGGCTTCTTCGGTTGTTCTACCCTCCATCCCACCCATTTTTTGAGGGAAGGGACATTATATCTCATGTACTCAAATGATATTGTATTCAGTCTTGACTCATGCCTTTTCCAGGTGCCTTATGTATATGGGACACATTGTATTATTTTATGGCTCAATTATGCCAGCATGTCATGTACCATTCAACATGTACTTCATTGCTTAGTTTTATTTTTCTGAGCGCACCATTATTTTTGTACTAAGTTATCTCAGTGAGTATAGGTATGCCTTCCTTGCCTCATTGAGGTCTAGTACCACAACATAAAAGGAGACTTGCATTGGTCTTGCCCCCTCTATCCCTATCCTCCTTCGCATCAGCTCTATTGCTCTCTCTCTCTCTCTCCATGTTTTTGTTTAGAGATTGTGTCTTTACAACGCTCTTCAGTCATACGTTTTTATCCTAACACTCGTATGTCAGGGGCAATCCATTATCACCAAAAAATTGATCATCTAGCCTAATTTACTAGATGGATCGAAGTACGCCATGTTGATTTGGGGTAGCATCGGATGTGCTCTAGCCATGAAAATTGGTGGAGAGGCTAAAGCACATGATATATCCAAGACTTAGAAATGGTTTGGGGAAATTCCACCTAGTTAGAGAGATATTAAAATAATTAATATTTTTAATGGATTTCCCAAGTCTAAACTTAGGAAAATTAAAATATTAATGGGTATTAATATAAAACTGGGTGAGAATGTTCTAAATGGCATGGATCAATCCAAATCTAATCTAAGCCTTTGATCAAGGACTTAATCTCGGCCGTTGAAGACACAATAGGAAAAGTATAAGAGGAGGCTTGAGGGTCAGTTGGAGATACACCAAGATTGATCAGTCAGTTCAATTTTCTAGAGTGGGGTTTGCTAAGAAAATTCGAGCAAGTGATCTGATTTGCAATGAGGGGAAATGAGTACATAGAAGAGAGCTATAGATAGTGCCAGAGGGTCAGTGCAGTGATTGAGGAGGCTACACAGAGGCAGAAGGAGCCAAACAGAGACAGCTAGAGACTGCACAAAGGCTGAGGAGCCTACATGGGTGACAGAGAAGGCCAAAGAGCTAATGCAAAGAGGAAGTAGGCTAAGATAGACGGTTCCAGAGCTATGCATAGGCTAGCAGGGCTGACGTAGAGCCTTAGAGAAGTGTTGAAAGGATTTTCATGAGGCAGACTATTGCTGAGAAGTTGAATATCTGCTTCCGAGAAGAGGTATCTATTGTGTAGAAATCTCTTTTGGATGAGCTAGTTTGGCACCCTAGTTGTACTCAAGAAATCTTCTTAATAATAAAACCCTTAAAACTGCTACACCGACTTTCCCACATTGGGTTTTTCTGGGGACAATTGTCCAAAAATAATGGTGTCCCTGTGTGTTTGTCTATTATTTCAGTTGATGAACTGTATATGAGTTGAGACTGAATTTGTGTTTATTTTCAATAATTATATGGACAAATAACTTTTTAAGGAATAAACAAGTACGTGAAATAAACCAGATAATGCAGTTGGGATTTCTAATGGGTAACATTTAGAAATTTAAACATGGTATCAAAACATTGCAGATAATAGGAGGACTAAAGGCGTCATAATAATAAAAAATATTTGCAACAATAGTAGTTGTCCCAAGAGACAGAGCTTCTCTTAAGCAGAAAGAAGCAGAGAGTGAGTGATGCAGAGGTCCTGCATCATAATTGTGAGCTAGAGAAGGGCCAATGCAGAGGAAGAGAGAGGCAGAAGAGGTTCAGAAAGAGCCACATCATCCTACTCAATCAGGTAGACTTGACGTAGTTGGCTAGGGGAGTGATTCAACCTTTGCCAGATTGCGCATAGTTGGAAGGCTCAGTTTCTTTAGTTGCTAGGGCATAGGTAGCTGTGGGAAGATTGCGGATTAGGAAGCTAGTGGGGTGTTGTTGTTTTCAAAGAAGAACAGTACCTAACGGGATGGAACCAAGGTAGAGGGAGTCGTTGCCTTGATGGATTTATAGCTAAGAAATCTAGATCCAAGTTGTAGTTGCAAAGAGGATCGAATATGAGAAGATCGACAATTGGCAGAAAGATTTCTAGCAGGGAAATCAAGACTTAGAGGGAGTCTAGGAGAGAAATTCCATGAGGGAAGTCGAGACTTAGAGGGAGTCCAAGAAAGGAGCAGAGATGGAAATGAACGGACTGAGGGATCAGGACAGGTTGGACAGGGCCTCCAACTTTGTCATCTGGAAGGCCAAGATCCTATCTATTCTGGATAAACATCGCATCAAGGGTTTTGCCTTGAGAACCGTTGCTATCCCAGTTGACCCAACTGATAATGAGAGGTATGAGGATGCAACAGCGAAGGTAAAGTGCATAATCCTTGATGGGGTCAAGGATCATGTAGTACTGCATATTTCCGAGAAGAAAATGACAAAGGAGATGTGGGATACCTTGATGACATTGTATCAGGGAACTTCTGTGCAGAGAAATATGTTGTTGCAGAATCAGTTGTGGTCATATTAGATGGTAAAGGGGGAGTAGATAGATCTATACCTTAGCAGGTTGCAAGAAATTTGGGACCAACTTACTTCCATAGGGGCCACACCAGATTAGGACTTCATGGTGAGGACCACCTTGAATGTAGTCTTCGAACACTGGGAGAAATTTATCCAAAGAATTTTGGGCAAATCTAATCTTCCATGATGGTAAGATATGTGGGAAACTCTTTTCCAAGAAGAGATAAGACAGTTGACCAAGGTGAGAAGTAGCAACAAAGGAGGTCGAATCAAGAAAGAGGAGGATGAGTATGCAGCTCTGGCATCTGCGGGACAATACGGGAAGAGGAAGAAGAAGAAAATCTCCAAAGTAAAGTGCTTCCATTGTGGGGAGCTGGGTCATTATGCAACCCAGTGTCTGAGGAAGAAGAATAAGGGAGAGCCTTCTGACTCCAAGGAAGCTTCGGCTAAGGTGGAGAAATAAGTCGAGATGGATCATGATTGTGCCATGATTGCTCATGCACCTCTAAAGAAGATATGGGGAGACATCAAGCTGTAGCCAAGAGGACTACAGAAGATTAGGGGCAGGATCCTTGAGGTACCCAAACTCTTGGATCATATCCGGCTACGGGAGCCTTGAATGATAGTAGCAGGATGACAAATGTCGGTAGAAGTAAGATATGGATGGAGCAACAAGGTAGTGCTAGAGTGAAATGGTCTGTAATAGCGCAGTGGGGGTTGTAGTAGTGCGAGAGGCACAAAGTTTCTTACAACAGTGCAGAGGCAGCAGAGGGAGCACATGATAGCAACAGAGGTAGCTTCAACATTAGGAGGCTTCCCAACTGAAAAGGTTGTCAGTAGTTAGGTAGATCAATTACTCACTTCTCGGTAACCGAGTCGCAGTGCAGTAGTTAGCAGTGCTAGTGCTATGGGCAACATGATTCAGAATGTTGAGAGGGAGTTGCAGTACAAATGTAACAGTAGTAGTGGCAGAGCCATGAATAACAATATAGGAGGAAATAGTGCAGTGGATGTTGGGCAGCAGGCCAATCATCAACATAGGTACCGACACTAGATGATCAATGTGATGCTCAGTGGTGGAGCATTACTAGAACAAATTCCTCGCTAAGAGGGAGTGTTGATTTGGGGTAGCATCAGATGTGTTGTAGCCATGAAAATTGGTGGAGAGGCTAAAGCACATGAGATATCCAAGACCCATAAACGGTTTGGGGAAATTCCACCCACATAGAGAGATATTATAAATTTATATTTTAAATGGAATTCCTAAGTCTAAACATACGAAAATTAAAATATTAATGGGTATTAATATAAAACTGGGTGAGAATGTTCTAAATGAAATGGGTCAAGCCAAATCTGAGCTTAGCCATTGATTAGGGACTTAATCTCGACCATTGAAGACTCAAGAGGAAAATTATAAGAGGAGGCCTAAGGATGAGTTGGAGATACACCAAGATTTATCACTTAGTTTGATTTTCGGAATGGGATTTGCTGAGAAAATTCGAACAAGTGAGCTACGCTGCAGTGAGGGGTAGTGAGTACATAGCAGAAAGGCAGAGAGTGTCCTAGAGGGCTAGCGTAGTGATTGAGGAGGCTATGCAAAGGTAGTAGTGATCCAAATCGAATCCACAAAAGACTGTCAAGAACTTTGACTGTATCAAGTTAAACAAATCCTTCAAGAAATCAAAAATGGCATCAAAAACACCCTGAACCAGTGGCCATGGCAGCTGACATGGAACGACGAGGACCTTCGTCAAAGTGTACTGACCGAGGCCCATGGAGACTATGCAGAAGGTCAAAATAGCCCCTAGGAGCCCCGGATTGGGAAAAGGAGGCGATTTTGATGTGCGATTAGTGCTTAATCACGCATCGCTAGGTGAACAGGGCTGAAATAGGGGGAGCCTAAGCACTCGGTCACGTTGGGAGCCAGAGGACCACGAGCGGGAAAAAGGTAAAAAGTGCCAATGTATGACGGTGGGACCCACGACCTGGAAACGACGGTTTGATCGAGACGCCCTTGAATGGTAAGAGGTTTTGGAGAAAGCGAAGCGATCACAATCAGCGATCGACACATGGCAGTGGAGGTGAGAGAAAAACCACCGTGATCATGTGTTAATGGTTGAGCAAGTCACTTACGCTCGACATGCGTATGACGTTGGATCTGGAGGAGCCCAAATCGGACGGCTGAGATTGCGCCTGATGGAAAGAAGTGGAATCGATAAGGAAATAAGTTGCGATTTCAAAGGGATTTGGAATCCATTGATCGCCATGGTGGAGAAAGAGCATATTCGCGACATAACTAGAGGAACGAGCTGACGAAGCATGCTAGCACTAGTTAGATGGGGACACGTGGCATTCCCTGAGCGCTCATGCTGATGTTGAACAGGGAACGGAAAGCACAGCTGCATAAGGCGAATCAATGCAGGAGGGAGAAGAACCGAACATGCATAGGATCGATTGGTTAATGCCATGAACAGAGACAGTTGAAAAGAGAAGAGGGGAATTGGGAGAAGAATTCAAGTGACCAAGAAAGACAGTGAATATTGAACCCTGAGAGGAGGACTGAACATAGAGAGCAGTAAAACCGAGTAGAAGAGACAGAGGGCCGAGCTCACCATAGGCAGCGTCGAGCACCAGAGAGCTTAAGGATTCAAGCCTTCCCATAGAGGAATCTATCTGGATTGAGCATCACAGTTGGCTCTTTCCACTGTAGACCAAAGGTCACAGAGTTGGTAGGAAGAGAGAGTTTGTGAACTCTGAGTGGCTTGGGGAATCCAAGAACTACCCTGCCAAGAAAAATCTGCTGTCATGAGAGCTCATATTGAGTCCCTGTATTGTAAATTCTTTGCTGTGAGACATAATAAAACAAGGCCACCACTGAAGTTGGACTCAAGACGTAGCCCTAGATAATAGGGTGAACTACTTATTAGAAATATTTGTGTCTTAATATTGTTTACTGTATTTCTTTGTTGTCTTTCCATTTAAAATGTCTATGTATTGGAAATCTAATCGATCTGTTGTTCAATAGCATAGAACACACACCAACACATGAGTCTATAATACCTTTTGTTTAATAAATCTTCACTGAGGTCACTGATAGGGTGATTATCAGATCAAGTGGTATCATAGCTCTAGGTTGTAAGGTTAGACAAGCTTGTGTTGGTTTAGTTGTGAATGATCACTAGATCAAAGCTCAAATTAGGAGAAGGAGAGTTGGTGGAAACTAATCCTGAAATTGGGAGAGTCTATTCTTGGAAGACAATGTCAGAAGAAGGTTCTATAGGGCCAGACGCCCAGTTCATAGAAAGTTTCCTAGCTATAAAGTCCATGGTAGAATAAATGTATAAGGACTTTAGAAAACACAAGGATGAAGATTCATCAAGCTCTAAACAAGATAAAGAAGAAGATGAATCTCATTCTCATGACCACTCAAAAGGAAAGGGAAAAGAAGAAAGCTTTCCTACACCTCTTAGTAGCCCTGTGCATAATAAGAAATCATCCTTGATTAAATTGGATGTCAAATTTGATTTTCCTATATATGATGGAGAGCTAAATGCTGAAAAGTTGGATAATTGGATTAGACAAATTGATGTGTATTGCAAGGTACAAAACATAGACTCAGACAGGAGTAAGATTCAATTGGCAAGCCTACACCTAGGAGGAACTACCTTGGTTTGGTGGGAAGGTAGAACCCAAGCTAATGTGAGGAAGCATGGTAAGACCATTTCTGTCTGGAGTGACTTTGTTTCTGCAATCACAAAGCAGTTCTATCCATTGGCCTACATGCAACAAGCCATGATGAGTTGGGAAACTCTTCAGCAGTTGAAAGGGAAAAGTGTGCAAGGGTATACTCAAGAATTTAGAAAGAGAGCATTGATGTTGGGTATCCATTAGACTCACCAGAAACTCTTTTGAAGTACATTGGTGGTCTACACAGCTACATGAGGCATACCATCCCCATGTTTAATCCCACTAGTATAGATGAGGTATCTATACAAGTTACTCATCTAGAAGCTAGTGGAAAGAATGGAAATCCAGAAGTTGGGGGACCATCCCAAACCACTGTAATCAAGAGAAAGGATAAAAGAAAGAAAAACTGAAAAGCAAGGAAGGCTAACACTGCACAAAAAGGCAAAGCTGCATGCACTCACTATAAAAAGGAGGGGCATGATGATGAGCACTGTTAGATTCTGCATCCAGAGATGAGACCTAAGAAGTCCGAGGGAAAGAAGAATAAGACTATTGTAGATATTCAGAAAGATTTGGGGTCAAACTCAGGAGATGAAACAATCATTGCAGCCACAAGTATAAAAGGTAAGAATTCTGAAGCATCTACCAGTAATTCTACTCAATCTATTATTGATGAAGAACATGAGAGAAAAAGACATGAACTTTTCCATATTCAAGTTGTTTCCAAAAATCAAAAGAGTGATAATTTGTTTGATAGTGGCTCACAAGTAAATCTAATTTCCGAAGCAATTGTAAAGAAATTGGGATTAACAACTACACCTCATAAGAAACTATACCCATTAGGATGGTTGAATGATAAAGCACAACTACAAGTGAGTAGACAGTGCAAACTCACATTTTCTTTTGGGTCAACATTTGTAGATGAGGTTGAGTTAGATGTAATTCCTTTGGATATATGTGGAATTGTTTTAGGAAGTCCTTACTTGTATGATAGAAAGGCTATTTTCTATAGAGCTGAGAACAAGTATCTACTAGTCAAAGATGGAATCGAATACTTTGTAAGAGCTCATAAGCTCAAGAATAATTACACTCCCATAAACTCAGGACAGATGAAAAGAATGATAAATTCATGCAAATAGTTCTTACTAATGGTTGTAAAGGAAAAGACACCTGATAAAACCAGAATATTTGAGGGATGTAATGTTGATCATCAAACTGATATAGAAAAGATTGTTTCAGAGTATGATGTCTTATTCCAAGAACCTAAAGGTCTGCCACCCAAAAAGGGAATAGTAAATGATATTATTTTGCAGCAAGGCTGAACCAATGCCCCTGCTACTTTCATGAGATTATTGAATGATGTACTCAGACCTTTTCTTGATGGTTTTGTTATTGTGCATCTGGATGACTTTCTAATTTTTAGTAAAAATGTGGGAAGAACATTTAAAGCAGGTTAAGTAGACATTAGATGTTTTGAAAAGAGAAAACTTTATGTTAAACTCTCAAAATGTGAAATTGGCAAAACCTCTCTAAATTATTTGGGTCATATAGTAGGGGGAGGTGAATTGAAAATAGGTCCCTCTAAAGTGGCATTCATTATGAACTGGCCTAAACCCAAGTCTGCTACAGAAGTGAGAAGCTTCTTAGGAGCAGCACAACATTGGAGGAAGTTCATTTCAAATTTTTCCTCAATTACAGCTCCCTTACATGCTTTGACAGGATTGAACAAGGTGTTTCAGTGGGGAGGCAAACAATAGAAAGCCTTCGACACCTTGAAGGAAAAGATTAGTACAACACCTATACTAGCACTGCCAGATCTAAAAATACCATTTGAGATCCAAACTAATACTAGTGACTATGCCATGGGAGTAGTGTTGAAACAACATGGTAAACCCATATGTTATCATTCTGAGAATTTTAATCCTGCAGTATTTAACTATCCTACATATGACAAAGAATTGTATGCATTAGTTCAGAGTGTGAAAAAGTGGAAACATTATTTAATGGGAAAAGAAACAGTAATACATACTGATCATCAGCCACTTCAATATCTACACTCCCAAACTAAATTGCATCAATCAAGACATTATAGATGGATGGGTTTTCTACAATAGTTTCATTCAGTCATCAGATATAAAAAGGGCATACATGACAAGGTTGCAGACATGTTATCTAGACCCATTATAAATGCATCTACCATACTTAAGCATAACTCTGTGCTGCATGAAAGCTAAATAGAACAATATGCTCAGGATATGGACTTTAAAGATGTATATGCAACTTTGAGTCAAGGCAAAAGAGTAGAAGAATTGGACTATCATGTGAAGGACTGACTCTTATATCATTGTGGGAAACTCTGCATTCCACAAATTGAGAGAGCAAAGATAATTAGGGAAGCACACACTTCTTTGATATCAGGTCACTTTGGGGTAAGTAAAATGGTTGCATAGCTGCAAAGGTTCTGCTATTGGCCGAAAATGAATGAGATAGTTTCTAGATATGTAAAGGGGTGTGCCATGTGTGCTAAAAGCAAGCCTAGAAATAGAAAACTAGGCTTGTACACTCCCTTTCCAGTTCCTTCTCACCCTTGGGAAAGCATTTCCATGTATTTTGTTGGGGGATTGCCTAAATCTAGGAAAGGTCATGATTATCTATATGTTGTTGTGGATAGGTTCAACAAAATGTGTATTTTAATACCCTGTAGTAAACAGATTACAGCTAAACAAACTACAAAATTATTCTTTGAACATGTATGGGTTCATTTTGGACTACCCACTTCTATTATATCTAATCGAGACACTCAATTTGTGGGAAATTTTTGGTCCAGTCTGTGGGAACTGATGGACACCAAGTTGAAGAAAATCACAGCTTTTCATCCACAGATAGATGGCCAGACAGAAGTAGTTAACAGGACAGTGATCCAGTTACTGAGAGGATATTGCAGCAAACATCCTAAGCTTTAGGATGAGCACTTGTGCTACGTGCAACATGCTTACAATAGAGCCAAACACTCTTCTACATAGAGATCTCCTTTTGAGACCTGTTTTGGTTTTATAGCAAGGTCTCTTTTGGATTTTGTCTTTGGTAAAGATACCATGGTTAATGACCACAGTGATGTGGACAAGGCAACTAGGTTCATTGAACAGATCCAGGAGATCCACCATGTAGTACATGAACAACTGGAAAAGAGCTAGGCCAAGTACAAGGCTAGGCATGATAAGCATCGAATGGAGCATAGTTTTCAATTTGGAGACTAAGTCTAGCTGTATATCAGCAAGGACAGAATGCAAGGTGAAGGTAAAAAGCTAAAACCTATCAGGTATGGACCCTTCAAGATACTTGAGAAAACTGGTGAGAATGCCTGCCACCTTGATCTGCCAGCTTACATACACATCTACTCAGTTGTGAACGCAGACTGCTTGAGGTTGTTTGAGCCTTCAATGGTTGAGGACCCTAAAGAGCAGAGTCAACTACCTTCTGTTGATGACCTGCTACCTGAATATCTTAATGAGTTGCAAGAAGACATAGTGTTGGACAAGAAGGTGAGGACGACGTGCAGTGGACAAGTGGAATACCTCAGGATTGGGCTTAAAGGTTTGAAGCCAAGCAGTGCGAAATGGATTGAGATTGGAAAAGATAGACAGCAGTTCCCTCACTTAGTCGATGCTTGAAGAAAACCAACTTTTGGTGGTCCAAAAGCTTTTTTAGTAGGGAGGCTATGATCCAAATCAGATCCAAAAAAGACTATCAAGAACTTTGACTTATCGAGTTAAACAAATCCTCTAGGAAATCTAAAATGGCATCAAAAACACCCTGAACTAGTGGCCATGGCAGCTGACGAGGATCTTGGTCAAAGCGCGCTGACCGAGGCCCATGGAGACTACGTAGGAGGTCAAAATAGCCCGTGGGAGCCCCGGATTGGGAAAAGGAAGTGATTTTGATGCGCTAGGCTAACAAGGCCGAATGGGGGGAGCCTAAGCACTCGGTCACGTTGGGAGCTAGAGGACTGCGGGCGGGAAAAAGGTAAAAAGTGCCAATGTACGATGGTGGGACCCACAGACTGGTAACCAGTGTTTGATTGGGACACCCTTGAATGGTAAGAGGTTTTGGAGAAAGCGGAGCGATCACAATTAGTGATCAACACGTGGCAGTGTAGGTGAGAGAAAAACCACCATGATCATGCGTTAATGGTCGAGCAAGTCAGCCGCGCTCGACGTGTGTATGACGTTGGATTTGGAGGAGCCTAGATCGGATAGCTGAGATTGTGCCCGATGGAAAGAAGTAGAATTGATAGGGAAATAAGATGCGATTTAAAAGGGATTTGGAATTTGTTGACCGCCACGATGGAGAAAGAGCATATTCATAACATAACCAGAGGAACGAGCCAACGAAGCATGCTCGCACTAGTTAGATGGGGACACGTGGCACTCCCTGAGGGCTCATGCTGATGCCGAACAGGGAACATGAAGCACAGCTGCAGAAGGTGAATCAATGCAGGTGGGAGAAGAACTGAACAAACATAGGATCGACTGGTTAAAGCCACAAACAGAGGCAGTCGAAAATAGAAGAGGTGAATTAGGAGAAGAATCCAAGCGACCAAGAAAGACAGTGAACAGTGAACCTTGAGAGGAGGACTGAACATAGAGAGCAGTAAAGCTGAGCAGAAGAGACAGAGGGCTGAGCTGACCATAAGCAGCATCGAGCACCAAAGAGCTTAAAGATTCAAGCCTTCCCATAGAGGAATCTATCTAGATTGAGCATCACAGTTGGCTCTTTCCACTGTAGACCAAAGGTACAGAGCTGGTAGGAAGAGAGAGAGTCTATGAACTCTGAGTGGCTTGGGGAATCCAAGAACCACCCTGCCAAGAAAAATCTGTTGTCAGGAGAGCTCATATTGAGTCCATGTATTGTAAATTCTCTACTGTGAGACATAATAAAACCAGGCCACCGCTGAAGCTAGACTGGAGATGTAGCCCTGGAGAATAGGGTGAACTCCTTATTAAAATTGTTTGTGTCTTAGTATTGCTTACTGTATCTCTCTACTATCTTTCCATTTAAAATGTTTGTGTATTGGCAATCTGATCGATCCGTTGTTCAATAACACAGAACGCACACTAGCACATGAGTCTATAACACCTTTTGTTTAATAAATCTTCACTAAGGTCACTCATAGGGTGATTATTAGATCAAGTAGGAGCCACGCAAAGGAAACTAGAGACTTCGCAGAGGTTGAGGGGCCTGCATGGGTGACCCAAAAGGCTAGAGAGCTAACAGAGAGAGATAGTAGGCTTACATAGAGGGTTCTAGAGCTACACAGAGGCTATCAGGGCTGATGTAGAGCCTTGGAGAAGCATCAGAAGAATTTTTGTGGGGCAAACTAGTGTTGAGAAGCTAAATATTTGCTTCTAAGAAGAGGTATTACTATCGTATATCCCTATTGGGTAAGCCAGTTTGGCACCCTAGTTGTAATCAGGAAATATGCTTAATAATAAAACCCTCAGAACTCATGCACTAGTTTTCCCACATTGGGTTTTCTCGGGGATGATTGTTAAAAAATAACGGTATCCCTTGTGTGTTTGTCTATTATGTTAGTTGATGATCTATATATGAGTTGAGACTGTATTTTTGTTTATTTTCAATATTTAAATGGATAAATAACTTGTTAAGAAATAAACAAGTAGGTTAAATAAACCGAATAATGCAGTAGGGATTTCTAATGGGTAACATTTAAAACTTTCAATACACCATGTAAAGCCAATTTTACCACATTAAAATTTCTTTCACTGTGATAAATTACTTAATAAACCACCTTTGTTAAGTAATTTATAATTAAACCCATGAAGAATAATTAAATAAATCACTATTTATTTGATTATCTTCTAGGAATAATTAATTAAACCATTAATTAATTAATATTCCTTGTCATATTTGACCGAGATATGAAAAATAAACAAATAAATCATTAATTATCTTATTTTTCTCGAAGAATAATTAATTAATTATTATTCTTTCTCAAGTTTGACTAAATCCCTTCAGAATAATTAAATAAATCATTATTTGTTTATTATTCCTTAACCAATTCCTTGAGATGATAAATAAATCATTTATTTATTTATTATTTCTAAATAAAAGTTTAAATATTTTTTTTGTCCTAGCCAAATATAATAAAATATTTCAAGTGGTTATTCCAAGAATGAGGTTAATAATATTTTATTATTTCTCATTATTTGAGGACAACTCAATATTTTGTTATAATTAGAAGGGTTTTCCATACATTATTCACTTTTGATTATTTTCATTGTTGCACTTATTGTTGTAACTCTAATTATTATCATTGTCGCACACCATTTTTCTTCCATTTGAGTTCCCATTGAGCTCAAATATTTCATTCATTGGGTTTAGACATCATAGAGGAGAGAGAATCTATAAAAAAGTTGAATACATTTGACGATAGCCAAGAATCCATCCCATAGACGGAGACTAGTAACATTTATTTGTTCCCTTTATAGGTGTTGTAATAAAATCTATTCTTTGTATATCTGGTTTCCATTGGATGATTGGAGTTATTATTCTTTCTTTTTGTTGTTTAACTATTATTGTTGCATAGATCATGGCTTTGACAAGTTTTGTTTCTATCAGTTGTTGCAGATCTACAATGTTTAGCAGCCATTTATATTGTTGAGACTATTTGTCATCCAGAGCCTTAAGTGTTTTTGTTTCATACATATTTGAGAAAAAAAAAATATTTATAATTATTTATAAAATAAGCAATATAGAGATAAATGATTTTTAATTTTAATTACATATGAATCTACTAACCTGAATAAAGTTCAAATGAAAGGTATATGGGATGGGTGGTCTGGTAAATCTTAGTATGGTGCTTTTGAGCCTATGGCTTAATGGTTGGGGCTCATGTCAATGGGCCTACATCAGGATCATCTACAAAACATGCATCCCATTCATTCACCCAAATCATCGCGGTCTAGACACCACCCAACATCTGGGCCAATGTACACAATGGAAAAGACATTATAAGTAGTCTATGGATTAATTAGCATGCATGTAACTTAGAAAAATAAAATGTTGAAATCTTAGGAACAAAAATGTTTACCTTGAGTGTTGGTCCATGTGGCTCTACATAGTGACTCTCCTCAATGTGAATTTGATGACATGGAGGTGGATGTGTTGGCAACGCCATGGCCACATGAACTAATGGCGTCCACTTTAGATGATCAACTAATACCTAAGATGACCTCATAAGCCGATTGATATAACCCTGTGTCTACATGTTATCATGAACTTATTAATGTAAATGAAATATGATACACGCTTATTACTATAAATAATATATAATTTGACTATAATAGTCAAAATTTCTATATATATGTACTTTTCTTATATCATGTGAGATGTACATTCTCCAAGTGTCATGGATGACATCACAACATCTATTTGCATATGCCAAAAGTTGCTCATGAGGTAGAATCTCAAACACTTCATCAGAAAAAAATTCAATTGGCGGGGAATAAGGAAATAATGGTGGTTTTCTCCTCTATACTTGTAATGAGACTTGTGCACTGACCAATGTGATCTACGTGGTCTCCATAATGGTACCTCTAGTCTCAACATCGAGATGTGACAAGTCTTCTAGTTCGTTCTACAATACCATTCTCTCATATAGTAGTGATACCAACTTCAAAGGCATCGATAGATGGGTAGGGTCCCCATGAGCCCCAAAACGATCATAGCTACATCCCTTGTTGAATCCACAAAATTGTGATGGGGTGTTGGTACAATTTGGCCTTGTGTGGAGCACAAACTCTACAGTTAAAAGTCGGGAAAAGTCAAGGAGGATCTTATCATGGTGGGGGAACATGTACCAAGATCTAAACAATCAATCATAAACACAAGGAGTCACATCAATGTTGGGTTGTGTTATATTCTTTCCACATAGTTAATAGGGGGTTTGAGGGGTACCCGTAACCCCACTTTATGGGGTCCGGGGCAGCGCCCCGGAAATTTTGGTTTTGGACCCTATGTTAGGT
>APFE030417764.1:5820-20059 GCA_000404065.3 Pinus taeda
CTGATGCCATAATCGTTTGCTTGTATATATTACACTTCTTATGGTATTCATGTTGATTGCTGTCCATAGTTTCTTTTATGCTTTCTAATGACTATTAACTGATCAGTGTCTTTATTTCAGGTTCTAATAGATAGCCCGGGCAAGTGCACATAGCTTTTTAATGACTATGACATGATGGAATTATCTTGTCCTTCTGCTGATTTATTTATTAGTTCTAATTCCAGCACTGTTCATTTCTTTAAGTTTTGTTTTGTTCATTTACTTTTCTGCAAGATAGATATTAGACTACTCATGTCATTTTCAGTTACCTCCTATAGCCAGAGCGAGTCGAATGGTGAGGGATTGAAGTATGAATGCGTAGTTTGATATTAGTTAATTTGTTTTTGTAAGTTAGTGATTAGATTACTCATGTCATTTTCAGTTACCTCCTATAGCCAGAGCGAGTCGAATGGTGAGGGATTGAAGTATGAATGCGTAGTTTGATCTTATTTTCATTTTATGCAGTTTAGATATCAAATTACTCAATTTGTTTATGATTACCTCCTATAGCCAGAGCGAGTCGAATTGTGAGGGGTCAGAATATGAGTTGACGTAATATGATTTAGTTTACTTTGCTTACAGTTTTTGAATTGCTTTAAGTTCAGTTTTCTTTTTATACAGCAGCAAGGATACTGGGTTTCATAGTCACTATCTCACTGTTTGGTTTAATTAGAATTTAGGTACATTTTTATTTTCTTTTAGTAATTGATTTCATCATTGCAAGTTTGAAAACCTTTTTGAAAACTTTGATTAGGATTTCCATTTGCATTAGACACTTTAGGAAACCAACAAGAACAAAACCCCAAAAACAACATAAACTATAAAACAACGAAGTAAGAAAAAGGTTAAATAAGCACATATGGTGCACCACACTTCACCAGTTTATGATACCCGGATTGGTAATTTATGTAGAGCAATTTAAGACGTTAAATTGACTAGACAGAAGGCTTCACTAAAATTCTTGCCTTTTGCTTCCTGAATTATTTTTTTTTAATGGTGCTATGACCTCCTTTTATAACCTTTCATAACTCTAGGTTTAGATGTGTTTTGTTACAATAATAACAACATTGCATCTTTGACTACTCTAATTAAATTGAATGCCATACCTTATACTCTAACTTTAGAGTCTTTTTGCATTCGGTGTAATTAATTATACAGCAAACCATATACATAGTGCATATTACAAAATATTACATAATGCCAGAAATATTGGTGCATTTTTGTTTTAATATGGCTTAACCAAAGTATTTTTTATATATGCCAATTGGACTGGTGACAACAACATTAAATGGAACGCTACAACTCTCCGACAGTTGCATGATACCTGTGGCGGTTGGCAGTGACCTGCTCTCTGCGTGGCGTCTATTGTAACCACATGCCACCTAACCATGCTAAATATGCCACCTCCTACGCATTTGTTAACTACGTTAACTCCATGCCAATTGCAACCTTCGTGGCATACCTCTATGTAATATGATGTTCACACTACACCATTTGGGACGCCATAACTCTGACGGTGATTGAATGCATGTGATCACTTCGTCCCAGTGGTTTAGACTTGCAGAAACAAAAGTCTGGCAGTAAATTGTCGTGGCATGTATTGTTGGCATGTGATTAGACCTGTCGACCCCTGTTGTTGGAATGTACTCTGGTGATGTGTCATTTATTTGTGTCATATATCTAGCCACTTGTGCCTCCTTTCCACGTTGCTCTGCCAACTGCTCTGTGTAGGCTTCGACGATGACGTACTAACTGGACCATATGCCACGGGCTTTGGTTTCATTAATCTTTACCAAATTAATAGTTGCCACCATACCCTTTTTATAATTCTGCCTTAGTACTGTAGCATAGGTTTATATCAATTCCACTCAAAAATTTAATATTTGCTATGCCATATTGTATGAAACCATAGTTTTTTAAGCATATCACATTTGCGCCCACCATTTACCTTATGGTTTGTAGGATTATACCTCCACCCACCTTGTAATATGTGTGCCATGTATAAATTTTATAAACCATATATGTTTTATTTTCTCCATAACATGGTTTGTGAACCATAGTTGGCATAATGGTAACCCGTTGGGAGATAGTGTTTGGAGGTGGTGAGTTTGAATCTCTTAGACCCTGCAACTCACAACAACTTTTAAAAGGCTATGGAGATGTCACATGGCAAATATTCATTGGCCCACGTGGTGCTCGTTTATTGTCTCAATTAAAATACATCAACTAATAACAATTTAATAAGCCAAAATGAGCTACCTAGCAGGATCTGGGCTTGCCACAATGTAAACTAGAACTTTGAGTTTGACCAACATCTATGTTTGACTTTGACCTGTGGTAACTAGGATTTGCAGTGACTTTGAATTTTCACCTATTTAGAGGAAAACTTCAACAAGAATTTTCTCCCTTGTACATAAGCCAAATGTGAATCTAGAGATACCACCGAATCAACATGTCGAGCTCTTCGACTTGGCATTGATTTCGCGAGAAACTAGGATAGTAAAATTCTGCATAAGTCGAGAATAATATTGCTACCTAGGACCATATTGGTCTTCAAACATATAGAAAATGTTGACTCTAGTTAACAAGATCCATTATGGATCATTCATCACCTTGTGGGAGCCCAATTGTATTGGTACAGAAGAAGGATGGGACTCAGAGACTCTGTATTGACTATCGAGCGTTGAACAAGATCATTTTCTGGAATAGGAACCCAATCCCATGGATTAATGACCTTTTGGACTAGCTCAAGGAGGGAAAATATTTGAACAAGATTGACTTGAAGTCCAGTTATCACCAAGTTCCTAATAAACCCTCTAATGTGTGGAACACTGCCTTCAAATCCAAGGAGGGCCTTTTCGAATGGTCGGTCATGCCTTTCGGGTTGACGAATGCCCCCACAACCTTCATTATATTGATGGACGACATCTTGTGACCCTTCACCAATGCATTCATGCTGATGTATTTAGATTAAATCTTGATCTTCAACCAGAGTTGGGAAGAGCACCTCCACCATATTTGACAAGTCCTCCAAACCGTACCACAACACAGGTTGTGTTCCAATATGGAGAAATACATTTTTGGCATGAACCAGGTTTAATATTTGGGGTACATCACTAATGATTAGGGTGTGCATGTGGACCCAGTCAAGATACAATTCATTCGAAATTGGCCAGACAACCACTCTAACAGAGCTTCGCGGCTTTCTAGGCCTTTCCAATTTCTACCGTAGGTTTGTGTTGGGATTCACTCATATCACTTGGCCTTTAAGTCAATTCACCAAGGGCCGAGCGAAAAAAAAATTCTTTTTGTTTGAAAACCAACATAAGGTGTTTGTCAAGTTGAATTAGCACCTCTTCTCTACACCAGTGCTCACATTACCAGAACTAGAACAACCATTTGAGGTTGAGAAAAATGCCTCTAACTATACTATTGGTTGAGTTCTTACTCAGCAGGGGCATCCAGTGGCTTACCATAGTGAGACACCTTCAAACAAAGTCTAAAAGTATCCCACCTATGAAAAAGAAATGTCTTCTCTTGTGCAGGCCTTTCCGTCAATGGAAGCATTACATTATGGGGAAGGAAACGGTCATCCACATAGACCACAAATACCTGCAGTTCATATAGACACAAGGGAAGTTGTCGAACGATTGCCACTAGAAATGGTCCACATACCTGAAACAATTCCATTTGAACATTAAGTACAAGAAAGGAAGCACCAATAAGGTTGCGGACTACCTCAGCTGACAACCAATCATAGTGATGATCACTATGCTCGGCTCCTATGGGCACGAGACTTTAGGTTGGCCACATCATTATGAGAGAGATCCAGAATTCGGCAAAACATACCAGACACTCCTGGAAGGTAAGAAAGTTCCAAATTTTCACCTCCAAGATGCATTGTTATGCAACTTAGGACACATTTTTCTTCTTTCATGTGTGTGTGTCAAGATGATTTGGGAGGTGAACTATAGTCAGGTCGTTGGACATTTTGGAGTAGAGAAAACAATGGCAATACTGCAGAAGTTTTGCTATTGCCCAAACCTTCATTAGGATGTTGGGAGGTATATTAAATCTTGCATTGCCTGCATCATTTCCAAACCAACCATCAAGAAGCATGGCCTATATACTTCTCTTCCTACTCCTAGTCGATCTTGGGAATCCATCTCCATGGATTATGTTGTCCCTTAGGAAACCAATTTCTTGGCTGTGGAGAAATTGTGCCTAAGACATTAAAGTTTGATTATGCATGTCACTCATTAGTATAAAGTGTCTTTATCTTGAGGAGTAAGAAGATCATTATTTTTAAAACCCTTGACATATAGATGACATGAAAATTTCAAGATGCCATTTGATGTTGAATACAAATGTTGTGTGACAAATACTTAGGAAGTTTAAAGACAATATGTTGTATTTAACATAAACTGTTATCTCTAACTTAAAGGAAATACAGAGAAAAGAAATTTAAACATGGGAGCGCTATTTTAAGGGAATTTAACTTTATTCATAGAAGTAAATAAAGACCAGCACCTTCATTACCATATTCAAAGAGAGAAGGAAATAAAATGACACATAACATAGAGATTACAAATCATACTCAACACTATCTGGAAACTCTTGAATCTTTCATTAATCATCAATTCATCAAGTACAAATAAATGTAATTTTCATATTCCCAAGACTCAAACCATTTTTCTTTAATTTTCTCTCTTTATACATCATGGGATAGTTGGTAACTACCAAAAAACTATCGAACTACTTAACTACTTCCTAACTGCCTTAAGTAAAAGTCATTTTAAAATATTACATTGGAGAGTAAAAGATGCCTCACTTTTCTTATAAAATAAAATAGCATAAAATCAAATCAAATCAAATTATGATTGATTGTTGCTGGTCACTGCTCGGATTGTTGGTCTGGGTAGATGGTCCTGCTCATGAATCTTTTGTCTGTTCTATCATCCACTATTTGCATCTTCTCCACAATGGTACATTTCATTTTGCACACACAGATCAATCACACTCGCTAACAAAATATCCAACTATATCGAGTTGTCAAAACAGGCCAACTCCTTCACCAGGGCAAGTGGCTCACCAGGGACCAAGTTCAACACAATTTTCCTCATCTCATGGAGGAACTCAACGCAATGGGGACCATTTCTTCCTAAGGGGGGAGGAATGCTCTAGGTGGATATTGGTGGCCACCTGCCAAGTCCACTTGGACCCCCACCTTTGTTTCTTTCAGATTTTCAATTTCCTTAATTGTAGCACAATTTACTACTTTTAGCATTTTTCAGTTCCTGAACTTCTGGAGCCGTTTTGACGCCCTAAACAATGTTTTTTGGGAAACCTGGGAGCAACATGGGTGCATGGACCGATGTTGCTCTTCCCAAAGTTTTAGTTCTGGGATAGATCTTTCTAACGAGATATTGTGCGCGTCAAATGGAGATCATATGCCAAAGTTACGACCCCGGGAAGTTGATGTACAAATTTACCCAAATGGGGCCCACAATTTGGCATTTCATCTTCTTGAGCTAGGTTTTTGGATGTTTAGGGTTTTCCATTGTTTCTCAATAATAAATAGGCCTTCGAGCCTCATTGTAACACAGTTCAGAGGCATGTAGACACCACATCTCTTCTCAGAGATAAGCTACCATCGCCAGCATGTTTATTTCCATTATTGTTGAAAGCATATTTCAGTATTCCCTAATGAATGAAGATATATATTTCCGCTGAAATCTCTATGTTTATGGTTATCTCTCTGATTTGTTGGTTCTTGTTTAAATCGGATTAATGTATTAGACGATTTGCTTTCTCTGTTTTTCATTACTCCCCCAACGAGGTTGGGGGCCATAAGAACGAGGGCTGAACTGGTCGAAACTTTGCAAGACCAACCTCGCAAATCCCAACGGCCTCCCATGGCAGATGAAAAGAAAGACGAGGGGGCAGGAGATCCTATCAAAAATTTTCTCGAAGAAGCCCTCGAGCAACAAAGGAATGCGATGATGAACAACTTTGCCCAGATCCTTCAGTGGCTACCTAGGGGCGACACATCGGCTTCCAATAGCTACTCTAGAAATGCCACACCGTTTAAGGTACAAGTTAATTTTGAAATCCCCATATTCGAGGGTCAGATAAATGTAAATGTCATCGATAAAATGGTTAAATCTACTAGAGGGTTATTTTTCTGTTCACGATTTTTCAAGTCACAAAAAGATTATTTTCGCTCTTCTCAAAGCAGCCCCCCATGTCCAGGACTAGTGGGTAACCTACTGTGAGCAGAAGGATGAAAGTACAGGCTCACTATTTTCAGCCACACCCACTTTGGATTCCTTCAGGGATGCCATCAAGGAGCAGTACTACCTTGTATGAAGCTATGAGGATCAATACATAAAGTGGACCACGCTGCGGCAGGGGAGGGACCAACACGTGCCGCAGTTTACCAACATTTTCCATACCCTTCACACAAAGTTGGGTATCAAGTATTTGGAGCAACATTTGGTACTCAAATACTGTGGTTGCCTACACAAGTACATCCAGGAAGAAATAGAATTCCTAAACATCCCCTCGCTCAGCACGGCATACCGATATACCGTCAAGGTCGAGCAAAAGTTTAAATAGAAGAAGCAAGGCTTTGGATCTATGAATTCAAAGCAAGGGATAGGTGCCCCCAAACCACAAAACAAATGACAAAGCCAAGGCAGGGCGGCCCAAGAAAACCCGCCAAAGCTGCAAGAAAATAACAACGTCGTGAAGCTAAAAAGGGACACAGGCAAGTGGTGTGAGTTCCGTTAGAGGTCCACCCACATCACAAGTGAGTTTCAGGCCAAGCAGTCACTGGTGGCCGAGCTAAAGGTTTCAGAATCAAATGCATGTTCTGCTCTAAGTCAGAACCCGACAAGGGGAATGACAAAGGGAAGCAAATTATCGATGCGGATCCCAATGCCATTATTGCCACCACAAAGATACAAAAGGAGGAACCTAAAGATCCAGAGGAGCAAGAGCATCTCTTCCACTCCCATATGTTGGTAAAGGGCTCCCCACTACTATTCATTTTCGACAACGGGAGCCAAATGAACCTCATCTCGGTAGAGGTCATGAAGCAGATGGGCTTATCGACCACAGCACATCCACAATTGTACACCATCAGGTGGCTTCACCAAGGACAAGATCTTCGCGCGATCCAGCAATGTCACCTTCCATATAACATCAAGCCCTTCACGGATGAGGTACTGTGTGACATTGCTCTGCTTGAAGTTTGTGATGTATTATTAGGACAATCATACTTGTGGAAGTGACATTCTATGTATGAATCAAGGCCCTGTGATGTTATTGTTACTTTGGGAAATAATTTGTATAGGATAACAGAGGTAGCACCGCCTACCGCCATCTCTTTGGTTACTGCAAAACAATGCAGTAAGCTCATTTCCAAAACCAGGAGATTTGTTTTCTTGATGATACGCCTTCAAGGAAAGAAGAAGACGGTGGCCACGACCTCTAGACAGGGCCCCTCCGCACAACAACTACGTGTGGACAAGGTCATGGAGGAGCATGAGGACATCTTCACCTCCCCTATAGGGGTTCCTCTGCACTGTCAGGTCAACCACTCCATCGATCTGACCCCAGGTGCGTCGCTGCCCAATGGACCAATCTATTGGTGCTCCGTTCTGGAGAATGATGAAATCAAGAGGCAGATTCAGGAGCTACTACAGAAAGGTCACATCCATTCGAGTTCATCGCCCTATGGGAGCCCAATCATATTGGTACAGAAGAAAGATGGGACTTGGAGACTCCATATTGACTATCGGGCACTAAACAAGATCACTGTCCATAATAGGTACCTGATCCCACAGATTGATGACCTCCTGGACCAACTGAAGGGGGAAAAACATTTCAACAAGAACGATTTGAAGTTAGGATATCACCAGGTACCAATTGAACCCTCTAATGTGTGGAAGACTGCCTTTAAAGAAATTCGAATGGTTGGTTATGCCTTTCGGATTGATGAATGCTCCTGCAACCTTCATGAGACTAATGGATGACACCTTGCGGCCATTCACCAACTCATTTGTGGTGGTATACTTGGATGACATCCTAATCTTTAGCCAGAGTTGGGAAGAGCACCTCCACCACATCTGACAGGTTCTCCAAACACTGCGGCAACACAAGTTATGTGCTAATTTGGAGAAATGCACTTTTGGCATGACCCAGGTTCAGTATCTGGGATACATTATTGATGAACAAGGGGTGCATGTGGATCCAGCCAAGATCCAAGTCATTCAAGATTGGCCTTCTCCAACCACTATGACAGAGCTCCGTAGCTTTCTAGGTGTTGCCAACTTCTACCGCAGGTTTGTGTTGGGATTTTCTCACATCACTTGGCCCTTGATTCAAGTCACCAAGGGAGGAGCGAAAGAAAAATTCTTTTGGTCTGAATCTCAACAGAAGGCATTCATAGAGATGAAAGATCACCTCTGCACAGCACCAATGCTCACATTACCAGACTTGTAACAACCGTTTGAGGTCCAGATAGATGCCTCTGACTACGCTATTGGGGTAGTTCTTACTCAACACGGGCATCCAGTGGCATATCACAGTGAGACACTTTTAGCCATAGTATAGAAGTATCCCACTTATGACAAAGAGATGTATTCCATTGTGAAGGCCTATCGACAATGGATGCATTACATTTTGGGGAAGGAAATGGTCATCCACACATACCACCAACCCTTGCAATTTATACAGACCCAAGGGAAATTGTAGAATGATTGCCATTAGAAGTGGTCCACATACCTACAACAGTTCCATTTGAATATCAAGTATAAGAAGGGCAGCACCAATAATGTTGCATATTTCCTCAGTCGACCATCGATCATGGTTGTTACAAGTTAATTTGGGCACACCAACCCTGACTTCCAGATCAGTACTATTAGGGTCCATCAATCCATAATTCAGTTGTTTTCATTCTCTAATGACGTCAACCTACATCATGTTTGGCTCCCAAGAGTTTCCATGACACCATTCATCCAAAAAGTGTCCTTAAGGAGATCAGCATAGGTAGCCTTCTATTAGGCTCCATTGCAATGCAGGAACTGCACTGACTGGGTACGTTGCAGTGTACTTAGCCTTTGTTTCACCTGCGCTGAGCGAGTTTTAACTAATTTTTTAAATGAATCCATTGTATTCCTCATCCAATGGATACTTCTGGAAGTTTCCAAGTTGGTTGAGCTTGCATTTGGATGAGGAAGGGGATGAATGAACCTCAATCCATTATCCCTTCCTCCATGGAACCACTTCACAAATTTGGAAGAGCATTCATGAAGGCCATTAATGGCTTAACCTCCTCCATTCAACTATAAATTGACCAAGCATTCAAAGTTTGGGCTAGGTTGGAATCTCTTGAGCTAAGAAGATGTTGTTTGAATGATATTAGTAAGAGTATTGTAATGATGTCGAATTGTTGCTTCATGAGGAGACAAGGGATCGAAACTGGAAGGAAGACACTGAATCGAGAATGAACATTCATGGGTTGTAATCTTTCCTTTTATCAATAAAGAATTCAAAGATTTTTCCATTCATGTTCTTATATGATGTATATCGTATTCTGGATTCTATGATATGTTTAATTAACAGATCTTTATTGTATGCTTTGATGGGTTTCTGTCTTAGCTTGTGTGTAGGTACTTTCTAAGTGGGTTAAGTATGTAAAGGAGCAGCAGGATCGATCAAGGGAGAGAGGGAGCAAGCGAAAGCTACAGGTTGGTTTCTTTTCTTACCTCTCTTATCTGTTGACTAAAGAAAAGGTAGCGAATTACTTTGTCTATTGTTTCTAGACTAGCTACTAAGTCTAGAGGGTTAGGCGTTTGTTAAAACACTAAATTTTCCCAAAACAAATCTGCGAATCTGCTCGGGATTTAACTCTTTTTAGTAGCTTATATGTCTTCTTAAATCATTTTGACATATTGTACTTCCTCATTTATTGAATTCAAGTCTAAATTCATTGAAAACTAAATTAAATTTAAGCATAAAATCGCCTTCATAATGGCTTGCTATAAGCAGTGCACTTCTGTGACTAACACAGTGCACTGCAGTGCACTTCTTGCATAGATCCAGTGCGATACAGTGCACTATCTCTAAATACTACCTGCGCTGATCCCTTTAGGGTCAGTTTTCCCATCTAGGAACTGAAAATTTTTGTCAATTTTCATTAGTTTGAATTGCTTGTTGAATGTAAAGGATGTCTTATCTCTGAAAATAGTTTTTCATCTCCTTAATCCAACCCTACTTTGATTGGATTGATTAATGTTTCTTTAATGTTTTCTTTTTCATTATCAGTCTATATTCAAAGTTAGAATATAATCGATTGTTTTTGTCGATAGAAAAGTGTCGTAAAATCGTCGTTTTTTTCGAAAAATGAAGTGTCGTAAAGTCTTCCTTCATAAATAATCGATTGATTTATTTGTGCATTTGATTTGTGTTTTCATTTAAAGCATCAAAAATCTTCATTTATTTAAAATTGAAAGTGTCTTACAGTCTTCATTTCCCTTTAAAATAAATTGTCACAAATCCTCATTTTTTATGAAAAGAGGTCTAAATCGTTTGTGCATTAGTTTTTCTTATTGCATCATTCACATTAAGAGAAACTGAAAAGAAATACATGAAATTTGCATTTTGTGGTTTGTGAATGCTTGAAAGGAATAGTGTAGGGAATTGCATTAGTTTGTGCTCTTTGTTGCTTGTTCAAAAAGTACTTGTATGCTCTATCCCTCATAGCTAGGATTTTCATTGCTGAAATTAAATGGAAGTAGTGCTTCTCAATCTAGTTGCATTTTTAGGAATTTCGGAAAACATCTCATGGTGAACCTTCAAAGGCAAATTCTAAAGAATATCAACTTAAAATTTATTTGAATTAATCTAATAATGCATTGGAACTTAACAAAAAATATCTAGAGGTCTAGGCTAGAGATGTGTTCTGGCATCTTTAAACCTAGTGGTTGTCATTTTCACTGAGGTTGGGTGATTCCTCCTCTCTAATTCGATAAGTGCTAGTATAGACTTGTTCTCCCTGTACTGTCAAGTATATGGTGGGAGACCCCAATAGGTTGAAATCATTTATCCCTAGGAGGCGAGCCTGCCTTCTTATCGATCGGAACGCACCGAACACAGCATTTGGGAAGATTGACTGTCATATGTAAAGTCCTTGGTCATTTCTCTTTCATTTATCACCAAGGTGTATATTGCAGTTTTGCGATTTGTCTGGTAAACCCTCTTGTCTAGAATCTCCAAAGCAGTCACTTTCATTCCTTTTCGACTCTTTAAAGTTAAAATAATCATCTAAGCACTTGTCCTTTCAGGCTCATTAAACATAGGAAGCGACTAGAGCCATATTTTGTTTTTTCTAGACTCTTTAAAAATGAAAAAGCGAAGTTGTGTTCCAATGTCGCAAAAAAATTATTGACCGCGGATAACATCCTCCACACTTACTCCTTAGTTGATCTTAGGTTGAAACATATGGCAACAAATCCAGAGTCCATTGATCAAGGAATTCCTTTTGATGGGAATCCTAGTCCCTTTCCTCCTTTCAGAAATATTGGTGCTCCTTATATCGCTAGATTGTCCCTTTTGGGATTTACCATTAGCTTTCGTGTATGGTTATTTTTAAACTCCTTGGTTCAAAATGCCGTGGTTTCTCCGCAATCGAGTACACCTCCAACTGGACAAAATCAACCTCCAGTTGATCCTAAAGTTGACCCTTTGCCTTCTTCCTCGTTTTTTTCTTCCTCCCCTTCTTCCTCTTCGCCTGGTGAATGTATTGGTACTAGTAACCAGGTGGCTAAGAAGAAGAAGAAAGGGAAGAAGAAGAAGAAGAAGCAAATTCAGAAAAGGGGTAACCAAGCAACCATTACTTTGAATACAACATCTGATGAGAAATCATCCATCAAGCCTCACAAAGTTCGATATCCATGCAAACTTTGTGTGGGACACCATCTTCTTTGAAATTGTCCTGATATTCCTTAAATCTTAGAAGAATGGTCTTCTCGTTCACAACATCCTGTGTCATCAGCTTCTCGAGATCATGTTGGTGACACACCATCAACTAGTGATAGTAAAGTTCATGGAGAGAAGGGAAAAGTCAAGTTTCCTTGTAGGTTATGTGAAGGGAATCACCCCATTCACCTTTGTCCCTATTTGGACAAAGCCAAAAGAGTGTTGCATAACCGTCCTGCTTCACCGCAACAACTTCCATCTGGTTACAGTAAACTCTCCCTAAATCCTTCACTAGTTGATGAATTGATTGACTCAAATCAACCGTCAGTCAAACCCAATCTCTCTGAAAGTGAATCCTCTGAGTCTATACCCGACCCAAATCAACAGGTCGAGGTAATAGTTGACCTAATTTCACCTTCAGCAAATTGTACCTTTTCTGAAGAGAGAGAACATGATACCACTCAGGTTCTTTTTGTTTCTTTAGATTCAAATGAGCTTGGGAGTAATCCTCCTATTCCATCAAGACAGGAGGACAATTCTCCCGCTCTCGTAACTCAAGGGGTTAATTCTCCCATTTCTACGGGAACCCCTCCAAGTAGTCTGGTCACTTCCTTTGATTGGAATTGACTGGAAGGATTTCGCCTTCCTTCTTATGTGCCTTTCTAGATCATAGTACACGTTTGTAATATGATTGTATCTAGCACTATTATAGATGAAGGTGCATCAAGAAGTATCCTTTCCTCAACTACTTGGCAAGCGCTTGGTTTGCCACCACTTGTGCCTATTACATAGAATCTGTTGGGTTTTAACAGAGGAACCAGTCAACCATTAGGGATCCTCCCTCAGTTACCTATTACTTTGGGAGGAAAACTCATTTATCTGAATGTGATGGTGGTCGCAGACCCATTAGATTACAATTTACTTCTAGGGCGCGACTATGTTTATGGAATGGGAGCTATTGTTTCCACACTCTTTCGAGTGATGTGTTTCCCGCATGAAGGCAAAATTGTCATCGTTGACCAACTTCCATATCCCAGTCCAAATATGGCTTCCAGTCAACCATCTTCCCTAAGTGGTCCTTTTGTACCAATGGTATCATCCCAACCACAGGTTAATTATCTGGCAAGCTGTTCCATACCTACATCAATTCAATGATGTTGTACATCATGTACTGGGGGGATTAGAACCAAATATCTCCTTCATGGCCTCTTATGAGTTATGATACATGGTCCTTGAGGACAGTTCCTTTTCTTGTGTCAAGCTCGTTAAAAATGAGACAAGGAATACGAGCATAGTTCCTGGTCTTGTGTCGACCTCGTTAAAAAATGAAACAAGTAATAGGAGGAGAGTTCCTGGTCTTGTGTCAACCTCATTAAAAAATGAAACCAAGGATATGAGCAGAGTTATTTGTCTTGTGTCAAGCTCATTAAAAAATGAAACAAGGTCCCGTGAAGCAAAGCTCCAAGTCGAGTCTTTGATTAGATCTCATAAAATCCCAGTCGAGTCTTTCACTTGATCTCGTAAAAGAACCTTCATTCCATCCACTTGATAGCCATGAATAGTCTACTTAGGTGAATGAAATGAAGCTTAAGGGGCATGCACCTAATGGTAAAGTTAAGTTTCCTTGTAGGTTATGTGAAGGGAATCACCCTATTCACCTTTGTCCCTATCTGGATAACCATCTTGCTTCACCGCAACGACTTCCATCTGGTTACAGGAGACTCTCCATTTTATCATGCTGGGGGCATGTAAACCACTCTTAAGCATAGTTTTTTGTTTTAATATTGTGTAAAAATGAAACTAAATCTAAGCATAGTTGTTTGTTTCAAGCTTGTGTAAACATGAAACGGAATCCAAACATAGTTCCATATGGTTCAAGCTTGTCTAAAAATGAACCCATTTCTAGTTTAACCCTCGTGATCACCATTCTATCAGCCTCTTTCATCAGATGAGCCTTGTTTGTTTTCATCCCATCGCCACCATCTCTTTGGCCGATCATACGCTTTCACTTGGTTGTTTTACCCTTTTTGAGGGACAATTACAATTTATTAGCCAATCTCTTCACATAAATCAACATGTTTTGAGAAGTTCCAACATCACCAGAACTAGTTGCTATCCTAGACACCACTCTTTCCTCAAAGTTGGAGTCCTCTTTAAGCTCTTTTCAAACTCTCTAAAGATGAAAATATTGTCGAGCACTTGTCTATTCCAGCTC
>APFE030417770.1:0-17439 GCA_000404065.3 Pinus taeda
AATAAATTAATTTTAATATCTAATCACTGTTCTGTTTCATTTTTACCCAGTTTACTTAACTAAGTGAATATGATAATAATTATGAAGAATATTAATATTATTTTAGTTAAAGGAGGTTTGACTGGGGTTCTTAAGTTGAAAAATAGCTGTTAGTCTTTTTAGCCGTTGGAGTCTCTGCTTAGACTATTTAACACGCTAAACTGGATCTGTTTCTTCAACTTGTCCTGACTATGAACCACACTAGTTGGTTCGAAACGCGTCGACAAATGATCAATTATGTGATTTCGCCAAAAAATAATATTTAGTTAAAAAATAAATAAACTAAAAAATTAGTAACGATTGGAAAACATTATCATATAAGATTTTTTTTTTAACAATCTAAACAAACTAATATTATTATTTATTCAACTAAATATTATAATACAAACAAGAAATAAAAAAAACGATGAAACACCAATTCCTAATTAATATACTAGCAATCACCCCAAAAAGGTGCAAAGGTATGCCCACACGATTGTTAAATTGGAAAATGTTGTAGTTTGATTTCATAATCATGCAAATATATTGATATTTTAAATTTTAGTGTTACGTTGTTATAGAAACTCGGTTGTAAATAACCTTGCCACAAAGATCATGCTTCCTGGTTTATCTATCCTTTAAAATTTTGACTGGATTCTCTTTTGTGGAAGATCAATTTTCATTACAGGCGCTCTTAATTTCAAAGGCTACCTGGGTTGGGCGCAACTGTAAGTCTTGAAGGTCATTGTGTTTCTAGATATCTAGATTCCCTAAGTCACAAAGCAAGGTAAAGGCGTGAAAACTTTTGCTGATTTATCTACTATCCAAGTCGGTGAACAAAATTCTAACAGAACCCTCTCCTCCGATTTGGTTTTCCCACTTGTAATATGTAATATCTCAAACCAAAAACTTCTAGAAAAAGGACAAGAAATAAACAAGTGATCCACAAATTCCTCATTGGTTTTGCACAATATACATCTTCCATGGCCTGCATATTTCTCTTTTGGAAATCATTCCAAGTTAAAATTTTGTTAGCTAAAACTAACCAAAGAAAATGATAAATTTTAAAAGAATTTATAAACTCTAAACTAACCTCCACAACCAAGATATTTCCTTAACCAAACCTTCTTCCATTTTTTCCTTGTACCCCAACTTTGCAGTGTACTATGTAGCCCTTTGGTTTTTGTACCACTTAAGTCATCATGATTTGAAAGTTTGGTATTGCAATTTAGGTTTCGAACAAAATGGTTCCATTCCTAAGATTTTGCCACTTGTAAGTCCAAATCTTTGCTAACTTCTAGGCCCGATACCAAACATCTTTGCGCTCATTTGAAGTTGGATGTTCCAAAGAACAAATTCCTAAGAGATTGAGGTCTCTTATAAGCTCATCCTTAGGTAATCCATAATTTCCTTTGTGACTAGTCCAAGTTGCTTATGTTATTTTCAGAATATATATTTTTTTCCAATGTTTTATATTTACCATTTACCAATTGAAGGGAAAGCCCTCACTAGGGATTTCCACCCAATAGACCTTGCAGTTGAGTTCTTTCTTTCTTGTATGAATCAATATGCCACGACATCCTTCTCAATTGTTTGGATTTCATAACCCCTTTCCCCATGGATCCTTGCACTATTTGGGTTTTTGTGAGAAGACATACCAATAATGCCTTAGTAGAAGCAAGATATTTTGTTGGTTCAAAAGTTGAGATAGAGAAGGACAACATTGAAGATTTAAAGGAAGAGCAACTTTCCTAGTTTGTTGATGGAGGAGCAAGTGGAACATTGTAGGAAGAGAAGATGAATAATGTGTTTAAGAGGTTTTGTTAATTTGTTGTAGCTGTTTCAAAGTTAAAATGAACAATGTGTTTAAGAGGTTTTGTTAATTTTTGTTAATTTGTTGTAATTGGATAAAAGTTAAAACATGTTGAATGAGGTTTTGTTAATTTGTTGTAGTGGTTCAATATTAAAATGTGTTGAATCCTAGGTCGATGAAAGCACTAATGGTTTGTATAATGAAGTTGGAATAACTTTGCAATTATTAGTTACCATATAAAATAATTTACAAAGCAACATTGGTTGAAGCTTTGGCCCAATTTCTTGATTAAAAAGAAATAACTTTTAATGCAAATCATTGTTAAACTTAACAATGTGGTTGTAACAACTACGAGTCGTTTGAACTTTTCGAATATTGCCTTTGGAACATTTAAGATATAAATGTGTCATATTTGTTTAACTGAAATTATCAGTTATTTTGATAATCAACTGCTTGTCTGCTCTGCATTGTTTTAGTTTGTGAATAAAGGTGTTTATTCCTTGGCATTTCATTGTAGAGAGTGGAGTATTTACTTGATAAGAATGAAGAAATTGAGTTTGTGCATCTAAAGTTGGTATATGCATAATATTATTATTTTTATATAGCAATATTTTAAAAATGTTGAAGCATATTGTCTATATTGCCCTCCCTATCATAATTTTACAGAACCATCGAGTGCACGACCTTTGCAAGCATGCTCTACTCCTGATCTTCCATTTACTGTTTACTTATTTCATCACAGGTCAGTGAATATGATAACCCTATCATATTGAGATTATTTGTAGGACTATAATAATGAAAAATTCAACCAAATATCGAAATTCCATTGAAATTTGTTTGTAGAAATGGAACAATGACAGATTAACCAAATCATGAAGATCAGATAATAATAATGGGACTTAGTAATTGTAGAATTTCGTGTAGATTCACAAGCTCATGCAATTTACTAAAGCATGGGACACGAATCTACTTATACTAAACAATGGAAGCCAATAGATCGATGAAAACAATAATAGCAAGAGGAAGACAAATCAATGACACATAACACAATAAGTATCTCAGAGAAAGCCACAACTCAAAACCCCTACTATCTATATCCCATTAATTAGAAATCTAAGATGATGATACAATGCTTGTTCTCACAAGAACAATCTCAGCACTCAGTATGATCAATTTCCCTATTCATAAGCAAGCTCAAGCCAAACCTTAGCCTCTTCTGTTGATCTCGAAGCCCCTATTTCCTTGTGTAATTCCTATGGCTGAATAGCCTATACTAATGGGAATCCAGTGCATCCAAAACTATGCAATCCACACTAGGTTCAATTCCTGATTGTATGCATGATCTATACAACTCAGTAAATCATACAACTGATAGTACATTGTCCCTGCACTCTAGTCTCAATTGGGTATTTCTCATAATCGACATGCATGAGTTTATGATGAGGGAATCTTCAGTTAACTGGAGTAGCATTAGTGAATGCATTAGTGCACCAACTGAGTATTAACTCTCTATTAGTTCCACAAACAATTTGGAACTAATTTAACTGAACTTAACTCAGTAAACTGAGTTATCTAATTACAACTCACAATTAACTCATACTGGACCCCTAAAACATAGGGAGAACATATACATGACTCTAGAAAGACTTCCAACTTGAAATTCCTAAGCTAATTAAATTAATTAAATTTAATTAACTATTTACAAGTTGCTATGAGAATAGAACTTGATTTTAATTCTAAGCTTAATTCAAGGACAAATTAAACTGAAATTTCTAGATTCTATTTTTAACATTTCTTGTTGTTATTTTCAACACTCCCTCTCAATAAGAAAGGAATTCAACTCGATCATGATCCTGAACCTTTGGAATGTTCCACATGCAACACTTCTCTCTAGTGTTGTTTCTCCAACAACTCCAGAAACTAAAAAAATCCAACCTGAATCAGTATGATGCATCTGTCATCAAAGTCTATGATTATTATTGCCTTTGTCAACTGAAAACTTTGCGCTTCAACTAACTTTGCCTTTTTGAAATGTTGTCAAGCCTTCTCTGTGCTCTTCAGTGTCCGATTGCTCTAAACTCTGTCACTTTGATCTCTGACTGCATCAATCCCAGTGATTCATCCTGCTACTATGTACTTTGGGCTCCCGTAGAAAGGTACAATCCATAAGATAAAACCTCTCAATGGACCTTGTCCAATTTCAGCCCTCTTGGGACTATCACTTCACATCGCCCCACCTCACACTTAGAGGTATGGCTGCATGTGATTCCTCTGCCCACCTGGCTTGAAATTCCCCCCTACTGGAGGTCTTTGCATGAGTGGACGACTCCACTCGGTCTCCTCTCAGCATCTCTAATTATGGCTACTCCACAATTGTCTGAGACTTCTTCTTCTTTGCTTGAGTGGATCTCTCCACTCGGTCTCCTCTCAGCTTCTCTAATTGTGGCTGCTCCACAACTTCCTGAAGCTACTTCTAAGGCTTATTCTAGGGTTGCATGTTGAGAGGTAATTTACTCTCCCTCTCAACCACCAAGTCTCTAACCTTTACCTTGCTCCTCAAGGCTTTGCATGCATCTTGAACCTCAAGAACATACAGGTTCTTGACTCGTGAACTGGTTTGTTTCACCTGTCCCATGGTGATGTGTTTAAGGAAAACGTTTCCCTTACTAAAAACCACATCGTAGCCACGGTCTTCCAATACCACGATTGAAACAAGATTCTTACTTTGTCCTGGAACATACATCACATCTGTGATCCTGATAGGGGAGCTAAACTCCCTTTGAAAGGTAACCTTACCATTCCCAATAGCTCTATACCTCTCGTCATCTCCAAACTCTATGTTGTGCTTGAGGTCTTTCTCCTCAAAATCACTAAAGAGATCTCTATTCCCGTCATATGGAATGAGGCATAGTTGTCAAGATACCACACACCTCCCATGACATTGTTGGCCATGCATGCAATTAGAGTGAAAGCAAGTTCAAATTGTGAAGCTAGAGCTTCAGTTGCTGCCACTACTATCCGCTCCTTCTTGCTTACTTTCTTCTGTGGGCAGTTCTTGGTACAATGCTCGTGCTTGTGACAATGAAAACACTTGACTTTCATCAAGTCCATATTCTTTCCACCCTCCTCGCCTTGGGACTTCTTTCCGCTGGCCTTCTTTGCCTTACTCGCTAAGGCAAGATCCTCTTCCACTTCTTTGGAAGAGGTCCCATCTCTGGTGTTCCTCTTGATCTCCCCCTGCATCTAATCCGACCACAGTCGTTCCCAATCTGGAAACTTCTCCCAACCATTGACAGAGTCCTGATAACTATGCCAATTCTTTAGGAGTCTTAGAAGAGCAAGACTCACCATACCATCCCTGGCAACCGTGATTCCAACACATTCAAGTTTATCACGACATTGAGTGAACTTGGTCAAGTAATTTGGAATTGAGTTGCCCGCCTCTATCTTGATTTTTTTAAGTTTATGTTTCAGTGCCAACTTCCTTTGGCCATTGTTGTTCTGGCAAAGGTCCTTCAATGATTTCCACATAGCATTTGGAGTTTCCTCCCCATGGAGACTCGAGACAATATGGTCTCGAAATCCCTCAAGGATTAGTCGCCTCGCCCTTGCCACACACTTCTTCCATTCGACTAGATTCTGAACATCCGATGCTGGTGGCTTAGAAATGTCCTGATCAATGAATTCCTTCAAGCCATTGTCTTCCAACACAACCTCCATCTTGTCCTTCAAGGCTATATAATTTGAGTTGCCATCTAAGGCATACTCGAGCCGCAAACCGTAGAATGCCATCTATCAATCCTGAAGTATGTATTGCAAATTCAAATTTCACTTGTAACCCTGAACTCAAAAACTTTGAAATCTCCTCTAGTATATTGTTCTCAGCTCCAATACCATGTAGAATTTCCTGTAGATTCACAAGCTCATGCAATTTACTAAAGCACAAGACAAGAATATACTTATACTCTCAAACAACGGAAGTCAATAGGTTGATGAAAACAATAATAGCAAGAGGAAGACAAATCAATGGCACATAACACAATAAGTATCCCGAGGAAAGCCACAACTCAAAACCCCTACTATCTATATTGCGTTAATAAAAAATCCAAGATGATAATACAATGCTTGTTCTCACAAGAACAATCCCAACACTCAGTATGATCAATCTCCTTGCTCACAAGCAAGCTCAAGTCAAACCTTAACCTCTTCTGCTGCTCTCCAAGCCCTTATTTCCTTGCACAATTCCTATGACTGAATAACCCATATTAATGGGAATCCAGTGCATCCAAAACTGTGCAATCCACACTAAGTTCAATTCCTGATTGCATGCATGATCTATACAACTCAGTAAATCATACAACTGATAGTACATTGTCCCTGCACTCTAGTCTCAACTGGGTCTTTCTCATAATCGACATGCATGAGTTTCTGAAGAGGGAATCTTCAGTTAACTGGAGTAGCATTAGTGAATGCATTAGTGCACCAACTGATTGTTAACTCTCTATTAGTTCCACAAACAATTTGGAACTAATTTAACTGAACTTAACTCAGTGAACTAAGTTAACTAATTAAAACTCATAATTAACTCATATTGGACCCCTAAAATATAGGGAGAACATATACATGACTTTAGAAAGACTTCCAACTCAAAATTTTTAAGCTAATTAAGTTAATTAAATTTAATTAACTATTTACAAGTTTCTATGAGAATAAAATTTGATTTTAATTCTTAGTTTAATTCAAGGACAAATTAAACTGGAATTTTTGGATTCTATTTTTAACATTTCTTATTGCTATTTTCAATAGTAATCCTGCTTGCAAATTATTTTATTATAGAAACAACATATTTCAATATAGGTAACATTTTTTGGAGTCATCATGAATAATAAAAACAATGATCGAAGGAGGTATGTGTGGCTTGATATCTTGCAGGTAACCAATATTCCCATTGAAATGAGATTGGGCTATCATTTAACATACGTATTTTTCAAGGCATGAGGCTGTCATGTAGAGCCCATATAGTAAAACATATACATTGAAATGTTGAAATGAATACATACATATCATTAACAAATGGTATTATATTGTTAATTCATTTCCAGAACAAAATAAACATAAGACAACAAAATAAGAGAACATTGCTTAACATAGAAAACAAAATTACCACAATAACAAAATGCCTAAGGTTTTACAAAATTGTCCATAGATAGGAAAAATAATTAATATAGTAAAGTTATAGACTATTCAGAAGTTATTTGCTAGCTACTATATCCTTAAAAGGCATTCAAATCCACATATTTTCCTCTTAGTGATGCAATTGTTTGCCCCAAAAACATTTATTTTCTCCCTTACTTCGGCAACATCCATTCAAGTATGTGCATAACTGCATTGTGTGGAGTGAGAAGTATCCTTTTTCTTTGGGTCAATTATTGGGAATTGATTCAGATTAGATTGAGTTGAGAAGGGAGTAGATGAGAGTGTATTGAAATGTGTATAAGGGATGCAAGTATTGGAGTTGTTGTTTGAGCTCAATTTTGTCTCTCTGTGAACCCTTGGATGTGCAAGGAATCCATTCTAATGAGCAAAATCTTTGGGAAGAAACTGAAGAGCAGGTCCATTGAATAGTGAAGTGAATTCCATTATCTCCATAAGTGCCATCTTCTTCTCAGTAAAAGGATTTCCATAGTAAGGAAAAACCATGGGAGGAGGCCTTGATGGTCTCTTGTGATGGGAAATGGGGGACTTATGACAATTCTTTGAGGATAACGAGAAGGAAGGATTGTTGTCCACTTGTGAAGTGTGGCTTGTTTCAAACCTATGATTATTCATTGGGAACCCATGGCACCTTTTGAAGCTTTGATGGGTGTGAGAGTAGGTGTCATGGGTGGTTTTCCATAAGGATTTTGTGTTATATGAGGACTATGCCATATGACATGCTGAATCAAATTAGATGGTCATGATCACCAAAAAAGAAAAGAACAATATGACAAAAGAAATTGAATCACCCTTTGTGAACTTGACTGCAATTGCAACTCCTTGTCAAAGTAGAGCAAGGACATAGCCACAAAAGGCAACACCTCCAATTAAAATAATTCTTGCATATTAGCGATGCAACATAAATGGCTTAAAACTCATTAGTTCAAGAAGGATGAACATGAAATTTATTCTATTATTTTAAATGTTCTCCAAGATATCTGAGTCGTAATCTTGTTCCAAACAATGTATAGAGAGAAATGGAGAGATTTGTCTCGAGACTCTAACCTTTGGTGTTGCTCTATAAAATGGGACAAAACAAAAAAAATAAAAAAGTCTAATGCTTTGTTAAAAGCTAGGAAGCAAACCTAAAGAAAAAATGTTGCCATGCTGATATGCATAGTCACCATAGTTAAGTTGAATCTCACGAATGGTCTGATTTCCTTGATCAACAACCAACAAGGAACATGTACAACTAACATACACAAGATCAAAATCATTTGAGAACTTGGCATCTTGACTAGGACCATCGATATGCCCTGATTTAGTCGACCTTCCTCTAGAAATGGTGGTTACACCTGCACCAATCACCGTATCCTTAATAAATCAAAAAGATCAGACCTATTGTAGCTAGTTTTGATTCTTTTTGATTGGCAAGATGTCTACCAAAACATACCCAACATTAAAAAATTTCTAAGTTCAATTATTCAAGAAGATTCAATCAATCTCAAAATGAATTCACAATACTAACAAACTTGGAAGCCAAAGTTTGAAGCTTTTGACTGGCATTTTTTGAACCATACACCATATTGATATTCTTAAGGAGTGTTTCATTTGTAAATCCTTTAAATACTTAAATAATTCATTATACTTGAATAACTTGTATTCAATGTATAAGGATTAATAAACCATGTTTGTTTAACTCATCCATGTCCTTTGTTACAGTATCCATCCTTTTTTTACATTATTCTTTAAATCTTTACATCAACCCAACCCCAAAAATACCCCACTCAAAAGCCCAAATCCAATGTGTTTTATACATATAGCAATCACAAACATTGATTGAAGCTAGAAATAGAGGGGGAATCAGACCACCGAACTACCGAACCCTGAAAGTGACTGTTGTTGCAACCATTCAAAGGGTTGGATTTCAAAAGTGAATGGATTGAGAAAATCATGTTATTGGCCAATGCTACAATATTGCACTGTTCGAAGGAAAGAATTTGAGAGTTGAAGGACCTTGTTTATGACGAGGCCTTACGTAATGCATTCAATAATCATAGTAGTGCTCCATCCCCATTCAAGGTTGGATGTTGTGATGATTATACATCAGATCGTTATAGTCGACATGATTAATTTCCACTGGTTTATAAACGCCTTCGGTTTCTAAATTGCATATACCCAACCCACTTGTCACTACAAATCCAAATTATTTTGCCTGCCATAACACCCTCCTTATCATCATTTCACAGAACCATTGAGTGCCCCTCCTTTGTAGGCATGCTCTACTCCTGACCTTTCATTTACTGTTTATTTATTTCATCATAGGTCTGTGAGCATGATAACCCTATCCTAGTGAGATTGTTTGCAGGCCTATAACAATGAAAAATTCAACCAAATACTAATATCCCAATACAATTTTTTTGCAAAAATGGAACAATGACAAATTGAACCAAATCATGGAGATCAGATAATAATAATGGGATTTAGTAATTCTGTTCGCAAATTATTTTATTATAGAAACAACATCTTTCAATAGAGATAACATTTTCTGGAGTCATCATGAATAATAATAACAATGATCGAAGGAGGTATGTGTGGCTTGATATTCCCACTGCATTGAGATTGGGCTATAATTTAACAAACATATTTTTTAGGGCTTGGGGTTGTCACGTAGAGTCCAAATAGAAAAACAGACACCTTGAAATGTTGAAATGAATGTTGTTGATGATTTCCAGAATATAACTGTGTGGGTTTTGGAATCCATCCAATGTTTTGGATGGTAACTCTATCCATCATTAGGGACCAAAGAGATTAGTGAGTAAACAAGTGTCGCAAACCCTATTTATAGGAGAAAATGAAGTAGGTATCCGTTGGGTTAATAGTCAAAATTAATAATTAAATCAGGAATAATAGTTAAAAATTATTTGACCGAATTTAAGAATTAAATAATAAGTATTCGTTAAAAGTTTATGATTGAAAACAAATTCCAAATTTACCTCAACTCCACTTTCTTCTCTTTCAAAGGTACCATCTATGAGCAGACAAAAGGTACAACTATGGGCTCCCCCCTTTCTTCGGTAGTTGCAAACATATTCATGGAATACTTTGAAACCAAAGCTCTTAATTTTTGGCATCTCGAACCCAAATGCTAGTTCTGGTTTGTTGATGACACCTTTGTCATTTGACAACATGGTCGACCTGCACTTGATGCCTTTCATTCACATCTTAATAGCATCTCCCTTTATATCCAATGCACTATGGAAATTGAATCTAATAAATCCCTTCCATTCTTAGATATCCTCGTTACTTGCCTCCCTAGTGGCTCCCTCTCCCGTCAAGTCTATAGAAAAAGGATTCATACTGACCGTTATCTCTACACCTTTTATCATCACCACCCATCCCAAAAGTCAGGTGCTCTCAAAACCCTCATCTCTAGAGCTCTAAAAATCTTAGCTCCTCAGTTTCTTTACGCTGAAAAATCTCATCTGATCAAGGATTTCAAATCCAATGGCTATTCCTTTGCTCAAAGCTATAAATCTTTCCATTCTGTCGCTCTCCGAAGATCAACAAATTCTAATCCTTCTCCTTCTTGTGGCCAAGTTACCCTCCCATAAATTAAAGGAACCACAGATCTTATTGTTAAGATCTTGGCCAAGAAAAGCATAAAAAACGTATTTAAACCACACAAAACCCTCAAACAATTGCTCTAATCAGCCAAAGACACATCTGACCCTATGCTAGGATCATGGGTTTATCAAATTCCCCATTCTTGCGACAAATTTTATATTGGCCAAACTAGACATCCTTTCAAAGCCCACCTCAAGGAACATATAGCTGACACTAACCATAACTGTTTTTTAAAGTCTGTCATTGATGAACACTCTTATAAGTCCAAGCACTTATTTTAGTTCGAGCATTCCAAAATCTTAGCCTTTGTACCATTCTATAATTCTCGTATTATATGTGAAGCCCTCGGAATTGAGAAGAACCCTCATAATTTTAATAGGGAGGATGGTTACAGGCTTAGCCAATCCTAGAAACCTATCATCTACCATCTCACTCATTGATTCCTAGCCTTCCCTTGGTTACCTTCTTGTGAAAATTTGGAGACCCAAATTCCTTACTGCAACAATATGATGTTATTTCTCCTACTTGCTAATTCTCTTACAAGTTATTTACAATATTACACAGTAAACGTCGAAATAAATACAACTACAACCTTCACAACATAAATAATATGCAGAAACAAGAACTGAGCAAGAAAGAAATAACACACACAAGTGACACCGTTTTTTTGGGACAAATGTCCCCAGAAAAACCCAATGCGAGAAAACCGGTGCAACAACTGAGGGTTTGTATTATTATGCAGTAGTTTCTCAATAAAATTCTTCGGATGCCCAAACCGGATATCCTATATAGAGATCAAACTGGACAAAAGGATAATGAGATGAGATCACCTCCTCATTAGAAAATCCGGCTCTGATATGCACTGGAGATGAGCCTCTACTGTCTATGCGCAACATTGTGTCACACCTACCCAGTTACTGCATTACCACAACTAGGACTGCACTGCCTCCTCTTGATCTCTTGCTAGCTGGAAACTTCGACCCTATGGCCTCCTAGCCTCACACCCCGACTCCGACACTAGATCCCAATTGTTCCCCAGCAGAAATACAAAGTCCCTTTGAAGCTCTGCGCTGCCACAACGTAGCTCTACGTGGCACTGTGATGCCTCTTCAGACTACTCTTTGCCCTCTCTGCCTTGCATTCTCTAGATCAGAAAAACTTCCTCCGGAAAACTATCCTTGCCCCTCACTACAAGAATCTCCTCGATGATCTCTCTTGCTGCTCTGCGTTGCTCTCTAGAGAAATTGATCTCTTGATCCCACTCAATGCATTTTCCAAATGCTCATCGAAGTCCTTCTTATAATCTTCTCGTTGAGTAATCAACAACACAAATTAGATTCTAATCAATGCTCAGATCATTTTGACTTGATCCTCGTCTTCTTCTAAAAATTTCACCCCCAGTTTAATTAATACACTTTAATTATTTTAATTTCTTAAGTTTAGACTTAGACATCCATTAAAATAAATTTAATTATTTTAATAAAACTGTCTCTAAGTGGAATTTCCTGAAACAATTTCTGGGTATTTTGAAATAAATGTGTCCTAGCCTCCGTGCAAATTTTGAGGCTTAGAGCACATCCGATGCTACCAAAAATCAACACTTCTCCCCCTTCAACTTTAATAGACCTCTTCCCCTCTAAACCTCCCTATTCTTTTAATCAAAATCATTATATTTAATGTTAAACCTTTTATTCCTCAATTGAAATTTTGCTCATCTTATCATATTCCTAACTTATTATCTTATTAATTTTAAAATTAAAATTAAAATTAAATTGATTTTATTTTATTTTTTAATTGTTTAATTAATTCTTATCTCCTATAAATCTTTTTAACTTCTTTATATTCAATTAGTACTTTAATTCTGATTTAAATCTTCTCTTTCTTTAATTTTTAATTCTCAATAACTTTTTGAAATTTGGTCAACACTTCCTGTTATTTTAAATTATTAATTTTAAATCTCAACTAACCACCCTCTTTATTAATCAATTCTTATTCCAATTAATTCAGATTTTAATTGCTAATCCTTTTTAGTTCTTATTTTCAATTAATAAACATTATTAATAATTTAAATTTAAATTTGTTTTCAACTATAAACTTTTAAGTAATACTTATTATTTAATTCTCAAATTCGGTCAAATTATTTTTAACTATTATTCCTAATTTAACTATATTTATTGACCACTGACCCAACGGATACCTAGTTTATTTTCTCCTATAAATAGGTTTTTCAGCAGTGGTTTACTTACTAAACTCTTTTGTCCCTGATGATGGATGGAGTTACCATCCGAAACATTGGACGAATCAGAAAACCCACATAGTTGTATTTCAAAAATCGTCAACAACATTATGAATAACTGTGGAAGTCTCTAATCACTAATGTTGAAATGAAGACATACATAACATTTACATATGGTATTATATTTTTAATTCATCGCAAGAAAAAAATAAATAGATGAGAAAAAAATAAGAAAACATTGCTTAACATAAGAAACAAAATTACCACAACAACAAAAATGACTAAGGTTTTACAAAAGTATCCATAGATAGGAAAAAATTGATTAATATAGTAAAATCATAACCTATTCACAAGTCATATGCTAGCTACTATAGCCTTCAAAGAAATTCAACTCTACATATTTTCCTCTCAGTGATGCAATGGTATGCCCCAACAACATTTCTTTTCTCCCTCAATTCGGCAATATCTGTTCGATTAATATGTGGGCAAGTGGACAATGTGGAGTGAGCAATGTCCTTTGCCTTTGGGTAAGTTATTGGGAACTGATTCAGTTTATATTGAGTGCAGAAGAGAGTAGATGAGAGTGTACTAAAAGGTGTAGAAGGGATGCAAGTATTGGAGGAGTTGTTTGAGCTCAACTTTGTCTCTCTACAAACCCTTGGATGTGCAAGGAATCTATTCAATTGAGCAAACTCTTTCGAAAGAGGTTGAAGAGTAAGCTCATTGAATAGGGAAGTGAATGCCCTTCTCTCTATAAGTGTCTTCTTCTTTGTAGAATGATCTGCATCATAAGGGAGAACCATGGGAGGAGGCGTTATGATGGCCTCTTGTGATGGGAAACAGGGGATTTATGATAGTTCTCTGGGGATGATGAGAAGGAAGGATTGGTGTCCACTTATGAAGTGTGGCTTGTTTCAACCTATAATTAACCATTTCGATTGGGATCCCAGGGTGTCCTTTTGAAGCTTTGATGGGTGTGAGAGGAGGTGTCATGGGTGGTATTTCATAAGAATTTTGTGTCATATGAGAACTATGACATATGACTTTCCGAATCAAATTAGATGGTCATGATAAAAAAAAAACAAAAGAACAATGTGAGAAAATAAATTGAAATTACCCTTTGTGAAAAGATTGTATTCGCAATTACTTGTTGAAGTAGAGCAAGGACATAACAACAAAAGGAAACACCTCCAATTAAAATAATCCTCGTATATTAGTGATGCAATATAAATAGCTTGAAACTCATCAGTTCGAGATGGATGAACATGAAATGTCGTCTATTATTTTAAACTTCTCCAAGATCTCTGAGTTGTAATCTTGTTCCAAACAAGGTATAGAAATAAATGGAGAGAGTTGTCTCAAGACTCTAATCTTTGGTGTTTCTCTATAAAATGTGGCAAAACAACAAATTTAAAAAGTCAAATACTTCATTAAAAGATAGGAAGCAGACCTAAAGACAAATTTCTGCCATACTTATATGCACAATCATCATAGTTAAGTTGAATCTCACAAATAACCTAATTTCCCTGATCAACAACCAACAAGGTACATGTACTACTAACATACACAAGATCAAAATAATTTGATAACTTCGCATCCTGACCGGTACCATCGATATGCCTTGATTTAGTCGACCTTCCTCTAGCAATGGTGGCTACACATGCACCAATCACTGTATCCTTAATAAATCAGAAAGATCAATCTTCCTCTAGCAATGGTGGCTACACATGCAACAATCACTGTATCCTTAATAAATCAGAAAGATCAGACATTACAATATTAAACCTTGAGAGAACCCAACTTTACATTTCAAAAGATTGACTTTAACTCTGTTATACAGTTAAAAATTTGGACCTGGAAGATTATAATGTTGATATATTGTTTTTGAAGTAAAAATAGAAGATCCAAGTTTAAGTGGACAGGCATACAACGAGATAATGGAGGAGTCACTGTAAGAATAGATACATAAGATCTCCAAAGGGATGAATCCTGATGCAACCCCTTGATGAATTTGGAAGAATAGATACTCAACACTAAGGAAAAAACAAATAAAAGAAACTAGATCTTTACATACATGTTTGGAATCACCGAGAACATTGAGAATGGCCTTGTGGGTAGATCTGGTCTTACTCTACCTGCTTGAATGCATGTTGGTAAGTCTATACTTTCTTTATGGCGAGCTTTTCTCAGTCAGGACCTTAACGACATGTCAATTCTTACTTCAGTCTGATTTGATATTATGGAAAAGTGAGAGGAAATATCACCTCATGAATTGGTATTGGTTTTCCCACTTTCTCTCCTGTCATTTTATCATATCCCCTCATCTTTCCATTAGCGTGGGTGAGGAGATTAGCAATATTGGGCGAGGAACATTAGCGTAGGTGAGGATCCAATGAAAACCCTCATTGATCTCCATCAACTGCTCCACGACTGTTGCTTACTGTGCCTTCGGCAGCATGAGCAGAATATCCAGCCTCGATGGGTGCTTCCTCTTGAGCGACGGCAAGGGGCCCTTGCAGCCATAAATTGAATCATTCTTCAGTATCTCCTCCTTTGGGACACCGAAACACAGAGACATGATCCTCTGCTGCACTTTTTTCGCCGAGCTTTTTCCCCCATCGCTTTGCAGCAGATTCTCATCTCTGATTGCCAACACAGGCCTAAGCCGAAACCCCACAAAACTGGTCTGAATACCACCATTCATGGGCATCTGAAAACCATGATTCCAAGGGGAACCTTCATAAATTTCAAACTCAGAATCATGTAAGGAAGGAGACCTGGAAGAGCCTTAAAAAAGGGAAAATCCCCAGTGTACCTAAAAAGTAGCAAAATAGCAACACACAACAAACATGCTTCAAAGGACAATAACTTATAAAAAATAGCAAAATAGCAACACACAACAAACAAGCTTCAAAGGACAATAACTTATCCAACATTCTCTGGCTGCCATAATCTGTTATCCATATACCTGTCCTCGAACCATCTGATAGGAGAAATTCTGCCCTCGTTCTCCAAATGCATTGCATTCTAGAGTATGAAGTTCACGTCAAATGATATCGAGGGTACCATCCCTCGATCTCTGAGTGAAATCACAAGTCTGCGGAGGCTGGAAATTTCCCACAATCACCTCAGGGGTTCGATTCCCCAAGCTTGGAAATTGTTATCAATCACTAGAACAACTTCTTCTTTCCTCCGACAATCTCTCTGTTCCATTCCCCTCATCATTCTCCACATGTTTTTCCTTCCAGATTTTGAATATACAAAACAAATAATATTTCCAGACGCCCTTGTTTTCCATATGCATTGCATTCCAGAGTATGAAATTCTCGTCGAATGAATTTGATGGTACCTTTCCTAGATATCTGGGTGAACTCACAAATCTTTGGAGGCTGGACATTTCCCACAATCACCTCAGGTGTTTGATTCCCCAAGCTTGGGAATTGTTATCCATCACTAGAACGATTTCTTCTTTCCTCCAACAATCTCTTTGGTCCATTCCCCTCGTCACTATCCACATTTTCTTCCTTACAGATTTTCAATATACAAAACAATAATATTTCTGGGCTCCTCCTGGATTCGATTCTCGAAGACAAAATCCCCACAGCTGGGCAACTGTACCAGTCTAGTATGGTTATACTTGAACAACAATATGTTGAGCGAGAATTAGTGGAGGTTAACAGAGCCTTGGAAGTTGATGCGTGGGATTTGGACGGAGACGAAGCTCGCGTGTTAATTTTTGGTTCGAAGGAGGACGAAAATAAGGTTTATGTGATTGGTTAAATCTTCCCAACCCATCCAAGTAGAGGAACAACTATCACATAAATATAAAAATAATAAAAAAAAGTTAGAGGATTAAAATAAATAAATAAAGATAGCGAATGAAAAATAAAAAAATAAATACTATTCATTAACCTACTATTTATTAACCAACTTGTCCTGACGATGAACCACACTAGTTGGTTCGAAACGCGTCGACAAAGGTCTTTTTCATGTGATTTACGCCCAAGTTCTTCTTACAACAATTTTATATATAAAAGAATATCAACGATTTAATAATAGGATACTAAAAAAATCTAAAGAAAGACAATAAACAAAGGAAAATTACAAAGGAAAAAAAGAAAAGGAAAAGAAAAAGGTTTAGGAGTATGGGGATAGGATCCACTAACAACTAATCTTCCATCCATCATCCCTATTTAGCGTAATAGACATTTTTTCAATTTTGATGGCTCCCCTTAATTTACGATGATGTAAATGATCAATCCTAGCAAGCACATGGGAATCTAGTAAACATGTGTAGTGTTTTGACTTTTTAGCATGTTCAGCTAAAGCAGAAGAGCTGAGTCTAGTTTTCACTAAATTTAAATTTTAATGTCAAACTTTATTAGAGGGATAAAAAATGAAATTCACCTTTAAGATTATTAGGACTATCCCAAGGGGATCAATTATCTTAAGGGGCGACCAAGCTCTGCAAAAATTTGCTCGATTTGGGTGAGTGATGACATCTCAATAGTGATCAAATCATTCTTCCTTACAACATTGACACTAACCC
>APFE030417772.1:0-19567 GCA_000404065.3 Pinus taeda
CTTGCATTATTATGGCGATCTGGGCTCTATGTCAAATGAAGTGACCAGACTGTCATAAGATTAGGCTAGTAATGCAAGAAAGGCGATGACTGCATGTACATTTTGAATTGGTGCCTCAACAGGTGCTAGCATCTCTAACAATTTTTTCAAGTGATTGATGTTGTTGGCCACATCTTATGTTGTCATCTTTATTTGTGAAAAATTCCTCAGCTATATCTTAGGATGACAGCTTGATATTCATAAATGTTAAACAACTTGAATTTCAATTGATTGTTGTGTTTGGCTACATATTAGGAGCCTCCTCTTTATTTGGTGAAGTTCCCTCAGACAAATTTCACCGTTATAGCTTTATTTTCACACAAGTGTGCCCCATTTTTCTTTTGGTGCATTTTTATTTTGGTGTTTTGGCACTGCTGATGTGAGTCATTTGATCATTAATGCTCAAAATGCTACAAGTAAGAGCCCTGTGATTATTAGTTTCCCATTTGTTGATTCTAGCAGTTCATACAGTATGTTTGACTTCATCTTCTTCCAGAATGCTAAATGATCTTGTTCAATAATGGAATTCCCATTTTCAGCTTCCAGATGAAATCCCATGCTGTTAAATTTTACAACCAGATCTGTTTTAGACAAAGAAGAAAGTCAAGCTAGCTACAGCTATGGTTCTGTTGTACTTTGAGACTTCTAATTTGCATGGGTGTTTGTTGTATTGCTTGTTCTTTTTCAAATAGGTAACCTACGTGAAAATTAAAGTTTGGCCTTCCTTATGAACAGACCATTAGCTTTGGTATCAAATATTGGAAAAAATTGCAATGATCAAAGAGAGATATTGAGCTTGTGTTCGCAACACTAGAGTGCTCAGCAATTGGAATCAAATTTATTGATTAAGGCATCAATGTACAAAAAATAAAAGACATACAATCCACTGAAATATTTTAATTTTAGCAGAAAGAATGATGTATTCACAGTGGACAAATATTAGAGAGTAAAATATACGATAGAGAATTGTAGTGCTTTGGAAATAAAATGCATGAGTCAACCTTACATTATCTGGAATTCTCCCACACTTACAGAGTGTGGCTACAATTTATCTATTCAAGTTGTTGCCTGATTACCATGTTGTCTTCTCTGTTGCATTCTCCTCTGTCTCTCTTTTTTTGTGACAATTTTTGTTGCCTCATTATATATTTTTTTATTATTTAAGTAAATGTATTCAATACTTCTCTATAGATAAAGGCTAAAATGATTTTTTTCTTCCTAAAGGGCTATTCATAAAGCAAGGGTCAGTTAACATTCCTAAAGTACTATTCAAATGTCCTTACATAGATAGTAAGATAAAACCTTTCTTTCTAGGAGATGCAGGTCCAGAGGATATGTGAAGGTTAACAAAAAATCTAACATTCATTATATTTATCTTGCATGTTTTAGTTGATGTATTTCCTACATTTGCTATCCTTGATAAACATGATTATTTGTTTGCCTCTTGTTAGAAAGGGGTAATTCGGGGATAATTGCTGCAGAAGGCCTTGGGCTAACTTGGAATGTGTGATTCAATGTAAAATTTTGTTGCTGTTAGCTCAATGTAGCTTAGTGTTACTGCCACCTGATTCAAGAAAAAAACGAAGTTGGATAAATAAGCTTAGAGTGTATTGTCTGAGATCCAAGGCCCAAATTATTTGTTGAAGCCTGAATTTTATATTACCATGTATTGACTGAAAATCTAGAAATATATGGTAGTATTTTTTTCCTTGAGCTTTACTGTGACTGTGTTATCAAAAAGCCTTATTTCTTTTCAACTTGTATGGATGTATCGGGCTTGGCATGGTTTTTTGGCTGGATGTTTACATAACAGCTGTGTGAAGGTAAAACACTCTTCTACTTTATATTTGTTGTAACTTGTTTTATGGTGCATCTATAGGCTGCAATAGTCAGTGCACAAAAAATCTAGAAGCAAGTCAATTATTTACACAGCAGAAACTTGAACAACACAGACGATGCCATAATGCCACTACACAACATATGCCCAAGAGCTAGTAAGACATGTTTCCTTTCTAATTTATGGAAAACTATACTTTAGGAACTATTGAAACTGTAGAAAACTTTGGAACATTAAGAAGGCATTCAACAGTTAAATAAGCCATATTTGATGCAATACATGAGCTTCCAGTGTTGGTTGGCAGTTTGACTTCTATAAATCCTCTAGAAAAAACACCTCCGTTGCTATTTATGAGCTTCCAGTGGTGGTTGGCAGTTTGACTTCTATATTATCATTCTCCAACAAATGTGAATCAGTGATTCAGACTTTGATTCCACGTTGACCCATTTCAATTCCCAAATAAAAATGTATTACAAATCCTGGCCACCCAAATTAACTTAGGCATTGTTTACGAAGGTATCATGCGGTGATTGTGAATCCAACCTCCAGTTCAATGACTTATTCCTTTGTGAGGTCCCAACATGAATCCTAGACTGTTATCTTTTTCCAAGGTAATGGTTATCAGAGTCTAGTGACTTCAGTAATACAAAGTGTTGGAGTTGATATTATTCCCTTGAGAGGTCCCGGCATGAATCCTGGACCATTTATCTTCCTCCATGGTAATGATTATCAGACATGTAAATTGTCAACCGAACAGTAAAGTTTACAAATCATAATTGTTGACAGAATGTAATCCAATTCAAAATGTGATGATAGATTTTTCTGAGTAGACTGACTAATGAGTTCATTATTGCCTGAAAATTGTTTGAAAGTAACGTAGACACATGAGAGATGTATATTCCAATTCGCATATGGCCATATTAGATACTAATTACATATTGGAACACATGTGTCAGAACAACTGAGTTTCCCTACCTAATCTTGTGATGTAATCATCCTATAACCTTTGCAAGGGAAAAAGGCTAGGGTTGAATGCTGCAGACTCAATATAAAATCCTGTACAAATGTCCCCTTTTGTTTTCATCAGAGCGATTCCAGAAGGACACTTTCTATATGGAGCATGTGACAAGTTTGCAGCGTTAAGAGTTGCTACCTTGAGTGGATGCAAATCTTCAGAGCCTGAAGGGTTGTGGATATCTTCCTCCTTTACATCTACATCACCGTTACATAAGTTCAACGTATCTCCCTTCACATCTCCATCATTACACTTAAGATTCAATTCAGGAGAATTCATCGACCCGAATGCCAAGCCATTAAAGTGAGTTTGAAAAACTGGTGGCGTGCTTTCCCCCAAATCATCTAGACCAAATCGGTGGGGAAGGAAATACAGTAGAGACCGGGTCTCGGCATGCTCATCAGCAATCAATATGTTAATCTCAGGCACACCCCAAACTTCTTGCAAAAATTGCCTGCAATGCCCACATGGGGCCGCTGAGACTGCAATGAATCTAAGCTGGGCCTCCCCGTGTTACGCTGCATTGGCTACTAGAAACTGCTCGGCATGAACATAATTATTTAGAGGAAGACCTTCAAATCCAAATAAAAAGTACATAGGAAAACCTCGGCAAGTAGGGTCTTGACACAAGTCCTGAGACCTCATGGATTTCCATGTCAATCCATGGTTGAACCTATCACAACCTACTATGTGGTTCTTTTTCTCAGTAATCTTTGCCCCATCATACCTGCCAATAAATATTAGATAATGGCCATGACTTTTAATATAAGAAATTCACTCCAATGTGTTATAAAATGTAACTATGTTCGGACTTCAATAATGTACTTGATTCATTATGTAATGTACTTGTCAAAAGAATAACGGAAATAATTTTTATTATTGAAATAATGAATTATTAAAGCATGGGTTTCATGCTTAGGTCATCATTATATTAGCTAAATTCCCCATTGAGGAATCTTAGGATTAATATTGAGTTTATAGATTCACTGTATATTCGATGAGACCCTTCTTGGGCTTTCGAACCATCTAAAAAGGTTTTCTATCAATTCAAATATGAATTATGTACCCTCCATATCATGTTAGCCTAAAGGAGATCAAGTCGGCCTAAAAACCTCCCATTTGACCCACAAAAATCCTATATCTTAAAGGAAGTCAAAGTCATTTGAACCAACTCACTCTCAAGTAAGTTAGCTATGTCAAGAGGAGCTAGAGAAGTGCGAAGTTTGTTTCCGGGAAAAGGAAATAAAAGTAAAGCATATATATGTTGAAATGAATCTGAACATTTTTTTCATTAAATATGTATTTCAAAAAAATACTTACATTTGACGGAAGAATATTTGTAAGGAGACCATTGAATGGAGAACTCAATACCGCAAGGGAGAACAGACGCTGTAGTGGGAGAACTAGAACTAATCGTTATTATTTGAAAAGCCATCGATACCATCACATAGCATATATAATATATAATCTATTTGGTAGGGTCTACACCACATAATGTTTAAGGGAGTACAAATTTTTATGAAATTCCACCAAATAGAGAGGGGAGCAATTTAATTTTATATGAATAGAATAAGGAGTTGTCTAACAAGGTAGAGGAATTGTCTAGAAGGCTAAAAGTGATTGGAATTTGGGCAAAAAACAATTCAAAAAGTCTTGTAAAACAGTGTTTGAATCATGTTTTTGATTGTCGAAATGGATTCAGCCCCATCAAAAACCTATACGACACCTAAAATTTTGAAGTTTAACAACCATAACTTGGATTTATAAAAATCCTGGCCAGATTTTCTCTAAATATGACCGGAATTTCCAGAACTTTCAGCCTCATTAAACTACGCGATAATGCCAAACACTGAATTTTTTTTATTCTGGAAAGATATCAACCAATACTGTGTGAGAGCATTTGAATTTTATATGAATACAATAATAATAACAAACACAAATAAAATTCTTAAAACTGTAAATCTAGACAAATAGAGAACACTGCTGGCACCATATTGCAAGTGCGAAAACCAGTCTAATTCAATTTCTCCAAATTCTCCAAAATATAATGAATAATTTTACATTTATGTTGTAATCCAAGTTCCCAAAACCCTGTAATTCAAGTTCTACGGATCTAATGAATAATTTAGCATTTAACCTATAATCCAAGTTCCCCAAATATAATGAACAATTTAGTGCTCAAAGCAAATTTCGTTCGTTTTATTATAAAATGCCAGAGGGAAGATTATGCTTTCGGTTATGGGAGGGATGATTATGGTTTTGACTTTGGGGTGTCAAAAAGTGATTTAGGGTCATCTTAGGATTGTTCAAGGCTATTTGGTCTATTGCAAATAATTGTGAACAAATCCAAGCACCCAAGCCCAGGGCTATTTGGTCTATTGCAAATAATTGTGAACGAATTCAAGCACCCAAGCCTAAGAAATCAATAGCTGCAAATAATTGTTAAACAAATCCAAGCACCCAAGCCTAAGAAATCAATAACTGCAAATCTGGACAAATAGAAAACACTGCTGGCCAACACCAAATCAGGGTCATCTCAGGATTGTTCACGTCTATTTAGTGCTCCTCATATCTAACATGAGGTACAAGTAAATTTGGTCTCTTCCACTGCCTGAATTAGTCAAGGGAGAACGCCAGATCATGGTTATGCGGATTTTGATAAACCGCAGAGCAAGAGATGAACGCCAGATCATGGTTATGCGGATTTTGATAAACCGCAGAGCAAGAGATGAGTTTCAAGGATGTTTTGAGACTGAACCTAAGTCATCATACTCCCGGAATATAACCTATAACTGATTGGAAATATTTATCAAATTAGAAGATATAATCAATTAAATGCAAACGCCGGCCATCCATATTCAACAGTGCATTTGGAAGGCTGGGTTTCTCCCGTTTTCTGCGGAACCATGGATCTATGTTGCCGCCTTATCATGGATGCAGATGATCTAATTTAAAAACCAAGGAAACCGCCTCAGCATGGATTTAAAGGATTTAATTAAAAAAACCAAGAAACGTGGATTCAGAAGATTTAACTTAAAAAACCAAGAAACCGCCTCACCATCGATGCAAAGGATCAGATACTCTGGTACAGCGAGGCACTCTGGCTTGCTGTTCCCGATACTGTCCACGTCCTTGAAGATATTCTCAATTGCACTAAAGGAGAAGTCCATATTATCTGGATGAGTGGCGTTCCTAATATTGTTGATCCTAGTCGTCGTTATACGCAGGGCTCTCTTTTTGATTGTCCATTAGAGAAAGATTTGCTTTGTTGGAATGATAGGCACCCAGCGAAACAAACTTGAGGGAAATAAGCTTTCTCGTTTTTTGACTCTTTGAGGAAGTTTGGAACTCTAAGTATGGACACAGCGGACTGCAATCAGGTACATAGCATTTGTATGGAATATGAATATGAAACCGCCTCAGCATGGATGCACAATATTTAATTTAAAAAACCGAAAGACAAGGATTCAGATTTAATTTAAAAAACCGAAAGACATGGATTCAGAGGATCTAAATTAAAAAATCAAGAAACCGCTCACCATGGATGCAGAGGATCACCAATAAACCGCTCACCATGGATGCAGAGGATGACCAAGAAACCGCAGGCTCTCAGGAACTTCTCCTTCAGAAAAACCCTCTCAGTGGCCATTATTTGATGATGGCCACCAACCAAATCCATATGCGTCGGCTCGCTTCAAGGCCGACAGCTCGGCCCGTGTCTCTTCCCCTTGCCATTGATCTAAGGGTTGAAATTTGTTTAATCCTCTAACATCTAATCGTGTGGTACACAAAATGACAGGTAAGCAATGAGGGAAGTTGATTTCAGAGAGAAGATGTGGAGGGAACGTTTTTCATAGGCTTCTGAGCAATGGGCTACAGTGGGATAAGACTACACCCGCGTACATCCCCATCCTACTCCACAGCTGATCACTACGGTAATATTATGTAATCTTCGTTTTCATAATCTAAATTGCCATACGTTAGTTGAAAATGGTCTGATAAATTACACCAGCAAGCAAGCGAAAAGATTTGTGATCAACTATCGCAGTTATTTCTGATATATTTCTTCGAAATTGTGATCAATTCACAATATAAACCCTAAATCATTAATATCCCATCTCTGTCCAAGAAAGTCCACATGGATATATAGTGGAAACAGGAGAGCAGTAACAGGATCTATTTTTAGATACGTAACGTTCTTGTTTAATAATTTTCTTAATCTTACAGTCGTAAAAAGGTTACCGAGACTTAGAAGGTACATTTTCTTGTCAATCTACTCAACGCCCCTGAGAATTGTAACTGGAATTTCGGTTACACAATTAATATTTTTCAAACATGGAGAACCACCATTTTGTAGTCTTAGATTTCTTTTGATTTATCAACGATATTTTTGTGAATTTTCTCCTGCGTAAAATTTCCTACTATTAAAATGAACTGTTAAGTGCTAAATATATATCTGGATATCTTTGAGCGTTAGTACTTGTTGCTGCAACCAAGAGAAACTAATAAGGAAAAGTATATGATTAAGTTGGCGGATAATTTTTTTGACTGTACAATAAAGTAAATTGACCTTGTTCTTTGGTGTTTATTCACATAGTACTCCCAAAAGAGCATAAGAAAAAATATTTTACTTTAACTTTCTACGCCCAAAACTATTGTAGTTAAAGGGATTTCCAATGGTTTGAGCATTTTTCATATGTTTGCATGAAGAAGAATGCTTAATGATATTTATCGTTTGGAATGCCTAATGATATGTTTTTAAATAATTTTTTTGTGTTTCGATGATCTCCGAGACGGATTCTAAACGGACTCACCAATACTTCCCAACCACCAAAATCTTTCCATCATTACCAATATTAATGTAATTTCAAAGTTTCAAAAATAAGTTTTTAATAAATTATAGCAAGTCTGGTAAAAAATGAAGAATCAAGTTTATTAATCAAATTGGGCCAGTCTAAGTGACGAGTTTGGTATGGAGACTTCAGAACACTTTACCTCAAGCACCTTAGAAACCATAAATATATAGTTTACACATATATAGGGAAGTTAGAACAGATACTTAAGGAGTAGGAACTAATTCCTAATCTTTTCTAAATTATATTTCTCCATTATCTTCAACACTCCTCCTTAATGGAGAAAAGGTTCAAAAGTATTCCTAACATTTCCCTAAACAATTCAAACTTGATTCTACCGAGAGGCTTAGTGAAAATATCAGCAGCATTGTCACATGTATTACAGTACTCAATATGGATTTCTTTTGACTGAACTTTCTCTGTGACAAAATGAAACTGTGTATCAATGTGCTTTTGTGTTTTTATGAAAGATGGATTATGTGCAAGTTTGATAGAGCTCTAGTTGTCGCATTTGATAACCTTTGAAGGTATCCTGGAAAATTCTACTCAACCAAACTGCTTCACTAGTCGCTGCACACATCGCTTGATACTTAGCTTTTGCCGAAGACAAGGATATTGTGTTATGCTTTTTGTTGCTCCATGCAATGACCAAGGACCTAATGTTGAATGCATAGCCCATTATAGATCATCTATCATCTACATTTCCAGCCCAATCGGAGTCTGAGAAACCTATCAATTTAACATCACACGAAACAATATATTTAATACCATAGTCTAAGGTTCCTTGAAGATACCTTAAGATGTCTTTCATTGCAACCCAATGACTCTCAAGAGGCTTTGACATAGTTGTAGTCAAATAGATTAGACTCCGAACTAGTGGTTTATACAATGTTGCATCTACCTCCTTAGAACCATCATCATTCTGAAGTTTGGTATTCTGCTGGAAAGGCAATACCACAACATTGCACTGATATATTCTGAACTTTTTCAGTAAACTCTTGACATACTTACCATGTGACAGACAAGTCTAGCAAGGATCCATCCAAACTTCCAGATCCAAACAATTGTGTAGCTTTCCAAGGTCTTTCATGTCCAAAAACATCTGCTCTTTGATTTCTTTAATCAGTTCATCTACATTTCGTGTAATGATAAGACCATCTACATATAAAGAAATCAAAATAACTCACCTCTGTTTGTCAAATGTGATATACATATTAGGGTCATTCTTACTTCATTTATAACTATGTTGTAGGAAAAATGAATTAATTCTATCATATCATGACCTGGGTGCATTTTTTAGTCCATACAATGCTTTCTTCAATTTACTGACTAAATGTTCTTCCCCCTATTTAACAAATCCCTCAGGTTGCACTAAATACATTTCTTCTTTTAATTTTCCATTTAGGAATGTGGAGTTCACATCTAATTGGTGTATCATCCAATGATGTTTGGTAAATAAGGAAATTAACATTCTGATTGTGTTTAGTTTAGTTACAGGGGTGAAGGTTTCTTCATAATCTATACCTTCTTTCTACAAGTACCCCTTTTCAACTAGCCTACCTTTGTATTTGTAAATGCTCCCATATGCTTTACATTTAGGCTTGTATAACCATTTACAACCTATGAATTGTTTTCCTTAAGGTAATTCAACTAAATCCCAGGTTTTTCTTTTAAGTACTGATTCATATTCTTCTTCCATGGATGCCCTCCATTCACTATATTGACTAGATTCTTTGTAACTAGAGGGTTCAACAACATTTAACATACTAGATATAAAATCATTCTCCCTATATGTTACTGGAAACTGAGTTTTCCTACCTAATCTCCCGAGTGGTGGAGTGGCTTCAAACCTGTTCTGGTTAACCCTTGGTGGGCTTGTCTTGGCAACTGTATCTGTACCATCCACTTCCTTTTTCTATTGTTGCTACTACTCATGGTTGTCTCCTGTTTCATCACTCCTTTCTACCATCAACAAAGGCATGTGCCACTCTTCATTGGCACTCTCATGGTTTCCATCATTAACCTACTCATGAAATACTACATCTCTACTTGCAAAGTCTTTATGAGTAGAGGGATTAAGCAATTCATAAGCCTTAAACTCTGTACAATACCCAACAAAATTGCATTTAATGGCCTTTGAATCTAGTTTCTTCCTATCCTCCTTTGGAACATGATCAAAATCTTTGGAGCCAAAAACTCTTAAGTGATTTACTGCGGGCCTATATCCTAGTAAGGCTTTGAAAGGAGTTTTAAAATTAAGACTTTTTGTTGCACTCATATTCCTAAAATACAGTGCAGTATTTATTGTTTTAGCCCAAAATCCATTACACGGATTCTTACCTTCTAGCATGCTGCGAGCACACTCCACAATGGTTATGTTTTTTCTCTCTACAACCCATTCTGTTGAGAAGTGTGGGGTGTTGTGAACTACTATAGTATCCCATTGTATTTATAGTATTTGATGAAACCAACCTTCTTGTATTCTCCCCCTTGGTCCGAACGGAGAATCTTGATGAATTTTCCTGTCTACTTCTCAAACATGCTTTTGAATTCTTTAAAGTATTCAAAAGTATGAATCTTTTTTCTGGGAAAATTTACCAAATTAAATATCGTACAATCATAAAAAATTAGTAAGAAATGATAGGCACATCCCAAAGATCTCGTCTGCATTTGCCCACATAAATTAGTGTGCACTAGCTCTACTATATCTCTCTTCTTTCTCTCTACATTTACAGGAATCTCATCTTTGTGAATATTCCCAAGAGCACATGCTTCACAATCAACATGAACATTCTTTAAAACCAGGGGACCATTTACCATACCTCATTTTTGAAGTAGCTGTAGATCATTGAAATTAGTATGGCCAAACCTTTGATGCCATAAATCTTCTGCAGTCATAACTAATAATGTCAATTCCTGGTGTGGCACACTTCTCACATTCAACTTGAACAAACCACCCACACGAACACCTGATTGAATTGGCTTCATATGATACAACAGCTATTTAATAACACAATAAGATGTAAGACACTCTACCTTAAGATTCTGATATGTTATCATCAAAACAAAGATCATATTCTTTTTCATTCCAGGTACATACATTACATTTTGAATATGCCTAATATTTCCATTAAGCAAAATGACAGGAATATTAACATATCCTTTGATTTGGTACCCTCTATCGTCGCCAAGATAGATGTTTGCTCCACCACTGGTCTCTTTGAAATTTTAAAACTAATGCATCTTTCCTGTCATGTGGGTGGAAGCTCCAGATTCCGCAAACCAAGTTTCTGCTTCATCAACCTTAGTAGAAAACATAGAATCAGATAAAAACAGTCTGAGATTCCAAATTTGTTGTTCACAAATAACATGCATGCTTCTTGTGTCTTTGTTTACCTTCATCAAACTTCTTCTTCAGGAAATGTTTAGCTATATGACCAACTCTACCGCAATAAAAATATTTTGGTCCTGAATCACTTTTGTTTGAAAACATACCTTGAGAGGGAGGTGGATTTTTTTTTGGGGTTCCTCTACTTTTGTGTGCTCCATTTTCCTTTCCTCTGAAGGGATTATTTTTTGCCATTAGGGCAAGATCTGAGCTCTCGGGTTTGAGGGCCATCCATTTTTCCACCTCCTCCATTAGGATCCCTATCAATTCTTCAAACTTGGGGGCTTTTTATCTCGCATTCAACACAACGATGAACATCTCATAGTTTTCAGTCATACTATTCATGGTAATCATGACCATATCAGTGTCTGACACTATTTCGCCAATGTTGCCTAGCTTATTCTTAAGCTCCTTGATACAAGAGATGAATGATACTACCAATTCATTTTCCTCCATTTTAATGGAGATAGTATTTCTCTTTAGAAACAACAAGCGCTTTGTGTTCTAGATTCCGTACAAGCCTTCGAGAGTTGTCCAGATGTCTATTGCAGATTTACATTCTCAAATATGGGAATAATGCAATATTTCGTAGACACTTTGAGCAACACTTTTGCCTTATTCTTCCTCTTTTCCCACTCCTCGATTGTTGCTATTGTTACACCTGTAGCTAAGGTTGACTTCAATTTGTTAACAGTTGCAATCACCCATGCATTTCTCCCCTCCAACATGGTCTGTAACTTGAATTTCCAATTGGAGTAATTGGAACCATCGAGCTTATTTCTCTCATTCAGATAAGCCTATGTCATCTAGTTGTTCATCTTGACAGGTCTACCTCAGAAAATTTCGACCTCCAATGCTTAAAAAGTGGATCTCTCTCCAGATCCGAGGAGTAATCTCAAAAAATGGATGCTCTCTTAAAAAAAAACAATTCCTTTAATTGGATGCAAAAACAAAAACAAGATCCCCTTGGTTTTTTTTAATCAAAGAAAAACTCTCGCTTCTTTAAAAGAATGACTTCTTCCTTCTTTTTACATGTATAACCAACCTCACTCAAATGCACCTAATTTTTTGAATGTGCCCCAAAAAAATCGAAAGTAATGACATATCAAAGAATTATTCTTCAATCCCATAAAAACAATGATCAGATATCATACCCTTCAAAAAAAAGGAAGACAATCTTCACTATGGACTATGCAGTGATGATCTGCATATTGGATGAGAGGGTTTTACCAAGGCAATGGAGGACTATATGATTAATTTGGTAATGCAATGGAAGCCCATATTACCTTATACATTATTAATAACATTGGTTCTTCAATTTTTAACATGGTATCAGAACTTCAAGCGGGTGAGTCAAAGCCAGTATGCTTTGATAGCATCTAGGTAGTAGAAGAGGCCCCTAGTAGATTGAGCGAAGATAGTCTATGAAGAGTCAATGCATTTTAAACTGTCAAGTCAACTAGATCAACACTTCTGTTGGTTGAATAAGGGTGTTGACCAACGTAGATTACAGAGAGAATGATGTGATATTGGATGCTTTCCTTAGAGTGAAATTGATCAGCATGCCCGAAAAGTGTGGATCTGGGTTCAAAAATCGCGCTACTGCTCAAAGTAAGTTAAACGCTAAGGTGGAGCTCGAGCGGTGAGCTGCACGATCGGAGCGGATCAAGTGTCTACCTGAAGCAGTCCCTTGTGAGAAAGGAGACCTACTGGATCGCAGTTGATTTACGTGAAGGTGCAGCGAGCGTGAAGCTGCGGTGTGGAGCTATGAGGAAGGAGGAGACATGGGAGGAAGATACGCAGTCACCTTCGTCGTAGATGCCGCGTAGAGGTTGAGGTTGTTGGCTAAGAGGTGGATTGTGGCGGAGGAGGAGCTTAGAGTGAGGGAAAGAGCTGACCTCTGCTCATAAAATGTAGTGATGTCGCTGCATGCAGTGATAAATCATGCTTAAGGAGCCCGCTGTGCCTGATGTAGTGAGGCAAGAAGAGTTGAAGAGAGTTTGTCATTATTGATTTACCGTGGATGGAGGAAGCAGCAAGCAGAGCCAAAAATCGAATTGCTGGAGGCGATCTATGAAGTGGTTGATGATACACAAGTGACAGTCAGTATAGTGCCATGATCAAGGGCCTTCCTACGATAATTGTTGGAGGATATCCATCTATCTGCGTGGTGTGGAAGACTTTAGTAACCCGTGATCATTGTTCACCTCTCGCAACATACATACCATTCGACCATTTTTTTAAAGTGAGTCTTTCTCTTCAAATCTGAATACCCAGAAGTGATGGAATGGTTGCAACAATAAACAAGGTGTTAGAAATGTGACCATGTTGAGAAAACGTATCTCATTTAACCGATCGGTTTGCTGGTTTCACGTGACCTGAGGAGGCGGTCATGGTGGGAAATATTGTCCGTCACCTGAAGGACCTCGGTTCTAATGTTCGCGATTCCTGCATCGATGAAATCACCATCATGTTGTTGAGGATCACAAACTTGAGTTAGTCGATTTCTGCATTTGTGACGCCTTTCTGGGAAGCTTAATTCAGTTGGCGTTGGGTATTTTAGTAGTCTCAAGAAAGTGCCAGGTGTCGGCTTACCCCTGCATCCAGGAGATCGTTGACGTGATTTCGATGATGAATATTGCAGACTCAAATCATGTCCTGGTGAATATTTCTTAATTTAGATGTGGTTTTTATCTAAATGTCAAATTTGTGATACGTCGTTATTTAACAGTGTCGAATTAACAAAGAACATGGATTTTTTTGTGTATTTCTGTTAGCTAATCACATGAGGGGCTCATTTCTTAGAGCCATTGTTAGCCCCAGACCTAAGACGGAGGTGTTGTTCTAGTTTGTGCCACGTTGGAACTGAGGGTTTCCATAATTGCAAGGCTTTTGCATATGTTTTATGAGATCCGATATTCTTGTATCTGTTCATGTGCACTTTGGATATGCTGCTCGAAATCTGATATCAATCATGCTAACAAGAGATTTATTTCCCGATGTTGTTGGTTTTGCATCCGACAATGAAAAATTGGATCTTGGGATTCATGTCTCATTTCGAATCAAATTTCGAGCTCAACCACGTGAATGTTGAAACCCAAAGAGGCAATCCCCTGGACATGTGTAGTTTCGAAAGGATAAACATTGCTCTTGGTTTTGATGAGTGTGACAGAGAACCCATGGTTAGCTGCTAAAATTCTTGTGAGATATTGAATCTGATAACTTTTGTTCATTTTCAATCCTATTTCCATAGCTAGGGGTATTCTGCTAGAGAAATTTGCAGAAAATGGGAACATGGTGTTTCCTCTACTTTGTTCCCGTTGATGCGTAACTAACTGTCTAGAAGAGAGAAGAACCGAAAAAGATTAGTTAATGGATCTCACTGGTCCCCAACATGATGTCATGGAATATAAAATTATTTTTCCATTGTTTCAATTTTATTTTTTAGAAAGTGTTATGTCAGTGACGTAACTTTGGTTAAAGAATATAGTGGTACTTAGTTTGGCCAACTATTGTCATACAGTCGTGTCTATGTTGGAATTAGCCATTCCAACAATAGAAGAATTTATTTGTAGGAATGATTAACAACCAGATATGATGAGGACATGAGAGTGAAGATGGCATAATAGGATAGTAGTTGGAGCTGCATCAAAGATTAAAATATGATGTAAAATCTACTTTGTGTGTGAGTTTGTGGAATAGACTCATGATGATGGTGTATTGTGTCACATACATTTATTATTAAGCAAGTCTAGGATGTTTCATAGTTGTCCTTGTAAAGTATGTACCTGGTAGCTCCATGAGATGGGGTGTGAAATGTAAGCGTGATGAGGCATGTGTATCCACATAAATTTCATGGTAATATTAAAACCACTTTCTAATTGCAGGTTTGTGGTCAGTCGGAAACCATTTTGCAGTGTCAGTTTGTGGTAAGCCAGAAACCACGTGTAAAAGTGAAGTGGACAATGATTCCTTTAGGCATGGTTTAGGGTTAGCCGACAAAACATTTGACATGGTTGAGGGTGAGCCAAGAAAACCATGGGCCTAGTTAAGTTGGGCCTGTGGTGGACCTTGGTGGCTATGTTGAGCCTTGGTGGCTAAGAGCCCTTGGTGGAATGGTTGAGGGTGATCCGATAAAACACAAAGCATGGTTATGAGTAATCTGATAAAACCCATGATGATGATATTGGAGGGGGATTTGCGGATAAAGCTACATTTATATAGCTACAATGGTTGAGAGAACCATGTATGCGAAGGGCATCCTAGTACACTAGCAGTTGGCACCCATGCATTTTGGTAGATGGTTGCTCCTTTATATGGACATCAACATATTCTTTTGTTATGTTTGACCACAAATAGACTTTGTAGATTGATATCGAGACAAGGGCGTAGGGGTAAGCCGACACCTGACACCGACTTCAAACAATTGAAAAACCTAACGCTAGTTGAATTACGCTGCCTAGAAAGGCTTCTTAAATGTAGAAATTGACTAATCTAGGTTTGTGATTGTTGAGTACATCGACGTAGGAATCACGGACATTAGAATCAGTGTTCGGACAACATTGCCCACCATGACTGCCTCTTCAGATCATATGAAACCAAAAAACTGATCGGTTAACTATGAAATCATCATATTGCCTCTCCACCAGCATGAGGGTGACCTGCTGCACACGACAACTCTGTAGAAATTCACGATCCACTGCTCAGCTTCCATTTCAGTTGACAGATCAAATCCCTACCTTATTCCAGGTCAATCCACCTATGTCAACTCGACCCTCCTCATGTTGCTTTGTCAATTGAGGATCTGTTGGATCTCAGTCATAGATCTAAAACACCGTAGCTCCACCTTAATCTGTTGGGTACCAACCATGGAAAAGTATTTTCGACTCTTCTTGCCTCACTGCATCATGCACAATGGGATCTTTGACCATGATTTATCACTACATACAACGATAGCAATGCATTCTCTGACCAAAGGTCAACTCTTTCCCTCACTTTGAGCTCCTTCGTCACCACAGTCCACTGCTGAGCCAACAACCACCACCTCTATGTGGCATCAACTACGGCGGAGGTGAGCTCATGTCTGCCTAGTGGCTCCTCCTTCCTCCCAGCTTCACGCTCGTTGCACTTCGATGGAGATCAACCACAATCCACCAAGCTTCCTTTCTCATAAGGGACTTCTTTAGGAACACACTCGATCTACTCCCATCATGTAGCTCACCACTCCATCTCCACCTCGTCTTTCCAACTCACTTTCAGTAGCAACATGATTTTTGAACCCAAATCCATGCTTTTTTGGCATGTTGATCAATTCTACTCTAAGGAAAGCATCCAATAATGTGTCTTTCCCTCCGGAATCTGCACTAATCAGCACCCTTACTCAACCAACAGAAGTGTTGATCCAGTTCACTTGACATTTTAAAAAACACATTGTCTCCTCATGGACTATCTCCACTCAATCTACCAGGGGACTCTCTTCTACCACCGAGATGCTATCAAAGCATTCTTGCTTTGACTCACTAGCCCTGAAGCTTTGATACCATGTTAAAAATTGAAGAATTAACTTTATTAATCAAACTAGGCACCTCTCGGGTGAGGAACTTCACCTAGAGAATTCCTATGGTAGAATACTCTACATCAATCACCTTATAAATCATAAATATATAGTTTACACACATAGATGGAAGTTAGAACATATACGTAAGGAGTAGGAATTAATTCTAATCTAAGGGTCCAGCGAATCGATTCTCTCCTAAATTACATTTCTCCATTATCTTCAACAAAGTCATGTTTCACCAATTATTTAAAAAAAAAAAAAAGTAAGAGTAAACTAAAGAAACTAAGAAACTATTCACATACCTTTCATACTAGTAATTTCACTGAGAGGTGCAAAGGATCTTCGAAAGAGGGAAATGTGGAAAGCAATAATTGAGCGAGATATATGGATAATGAAATATAATAAAAATTTCAGTTTATATATATCCTCTAAAGAATGTAGCACGAGTTTAAACTTAAGACGAAAGTTACACTAACATAAATGTCCCAAAATAATGGCAATCCTTGCAGGTAGAAGGTACATAATAGAGGAGTTCAATTTCTTTAGGATTTTTTTTAAAAGGCATGAAATAAATTCTGTACATAAATAAAAGTGCGCAAGGGTTGGGAGGAGGCTTTCAATGATCTTGAAAGTGTCTATTTTAATAGAAAGGGAGAAAAATAAATGATGACATTTGATCTTGGTGGAGATGTTTATGATGGATTCTAGCTTGCTTGAAAGGAGGAAAAAGTCCTTTCTTGTCACAGCCATGAGTTTAGTTTCAATATCATCGAGACCAATGGAATTTTCTAGATGGCTAGTCTAGTCATGCAATTCAAGACATAGTACGTAACAGTAGTCATATTCAAGAAAGGTATCATTGCATTTCATGCAACCCACATGTTTTTGGATTGTTAGACAACCTTTTCCATTCATTTCATCCCTTCAATGTGAAGATGGCATGCAAGGAAGTAAAAACATTCCATCTTAATTGTTGTAGTAGTAGCACAGATGGCAATCCATGGAGATTTCTTTAAGCAGGACATTGTAACAAATTTATCTATTTTATTTTTTGAGGGGCCTGTCAGAGAAACCTGTGTATTTTCGACTCAGTGAAGGCAAGGATAAATTGGAACCTATTTCCTAAAACCATTGTTGGTTTCACATGTCAATTTGTCACCATGACACTTGATCAATCTATGGGTCTTTTAAACATCCGTGAATATGTTTGAACCAACTCCTTGAGTAGTTAAACAACCCAAAATATTTTGAAGTATACGAGAAATTTGGGGAAAATCGTTGTCACACCTTGTTAAGTTCTACCTACGCTGATTTTGTAGAGTTTCCCACGCATTTGTTGGAATTAACTCTGATAACAGTGTAGAGTTGCACTTTGTCTGCCACTATAAACCTGAGAAAGTAAAAATAAAAAAGTACTTTCTAGAAACATACTTGGTCAAATATTTCCCAATTGAAAGCTTCAAGGTGATGACTATTCGAACTATAACCCTTAGGTGATGCATCTTCATCCCTTTCCTCATGGTAACCTAATCCCTCAATGAAGGAGTCTCATCCTCCTCTTTTGAATCTGAAAACTTCTTGCTCTTGGACTATAAAATGACTAGAGGGTAAAGGGATTAAGAAGGTAAGAAGACAGTGAAGACAAACTTATGCTGTTGGTTTGAGATTCAAAATTTTATCATCTAAGCAAGAGATTGAAGGGATTTCAGAGGGACCTCATTGTTGGAAATAATACTGAGAGGGGGGGTGAATTAGTATTATCTACTTCTTTTAATAAATCTTCCTTATTTGTTCTTTGAATTAGTTTTGCATGTCAGTACCATAAAATAATGAGCATGAACAAAGAAAACAGATAGTCACACCAAAGAACACAAGGTGTAAGGTGGAAACCCAATGTGGGTGAAAACCACCTGCTGCAATATGTCTCTATCTTCTTTCAAATTAGAAACTCCTTTTACAATGGTTTTGTACTAGTGCAGTCCTTTACCACTACGCAGGCTGCAACCTGCAGAGAGCTACAAATCTCTCTCGTTTTCCAGTTTCTCCTGGAAGGGAGCTACAACCCCCTACTTCTTTTCTTACAAGGACCACTTTTCATAAATTTTCAAACTGGATCCATAAGCATAAAATGATCATCAAGTATAAGAGAATCACCCAGTCAACTATAGTAACCAGATCAATAATAATAGGACCAAACCCAGAACACAACAATGATAAACAAAGATTTTAAGAGAAGTAAGCACCCTGCTCAACTGCTCGCCTGCTTACGTAAGCTTCCTGCTCAACTACTTGCCTGCTTACAGTACTCACCTTGCTCAACTGCTTGCCTGCTTACAGTACGCACCCTGCTCAACTGCTCGCCTGCTTACGTACGCATCCTGCTCAACTGCTAGCCTACGTACCTCGCTCTGAGTCCATTGAACTGCCTACGGTCCTCCGCACCTGAAACCCTTCTGTGCCTGCGTACGGGCGCACCTGCAACCCTTCTGTACCTGCGTACGGGCGCACCTGAGACCCTTCTATGCCTGCGTACGGGCGCACCTGCAACCCTTCTGTACCAGCGTACCGGCGCACCTGAAACCCTTCTGTGCCTGCGTACGGGCGCACCTGAAACGCTTCGCTCTTGCGTATGTACACACTTTTCTCTCACTGTACTTGCATACCTTCGGGCATAGATGATTTCAAGACTTCAGAAAGAACCCAGACAGTCAGATCTACAGATCTGAACATTCGCCGAAGAGATCTTAGTCCATTAGTAGATTCGCCTTATTTAGATCTAGACCAGATCTTGCCCTCATAAGATATTCAACCAAAAACATGCTTAAGCCAAATGATCTCCTTTGCTTTATATAGTAAAGCTCTTCCTTAAATCATGGAT
>APFE030417772.1:26481-47866 GCA_000404065.3 Pinus taeda
GGGGGTGAATCAGTATTATCTAGTCCTTTTACCAAATCTTCCTTATTTACACTCTGAATTATTTTTGCATATCAGTACCATAAAATAATGAGCATGAACAAAAAACAGACAGTCACATCAAAGAACACCAGATATAAGGTGGAAACCCAATGTGGGTGAAAACCACCTGCTGCAATATGTCTCTATCTTCTTTCAAATTAGAAACTCCTTTTACAATGGTTTTGTACTGGTGCAGTCCTTTACCAGTACGCAGTCTGCAACCTGCAGAGAGCTACAACTCTCTCTCGTTTTCCAGTTTCTCCTGGAAGGGAGCTACAACCCCCTACTACTTTTCTTACCAGGACCACTTTTCATAAATTTTCAAACTGGATCCATAAGCATCAAATGATCATCAAGTATAAGAGAATCACCCAGTCAACTGTAGTAACCAGATCAATAATAATAGGACCAAACCCAGAACACAACAATGATAAACAAATATTTTAAGAGAAGTAAGCACCCTGCTCAACTGCTCGCCTGCTTACGTAAGTATCCTGCTCAACTGCTTGCCTGCTTACAGTACTCACCCTGCTCAACTGCTTGCCTGCTTACAGTACGCACCCTGCTCAACTGCTCACCTACTTACGTACGCATCCTGCTCAACTGCTAGCCTGCGTACCTCGCTCTGAGTCCATTGAACTGCCTGCGGTCCTCCGCACCTGAAACCCTTCTGTGCCTGCGTACGGGCGCACCTGCAACCCTTCTGTACCTGCGTACCAGCGCACCTGAGACCCTTCTGTGCCTGCGTATGGGCGCACCTGCAACCCTTCTGTACCTGCGTACCGGTGCACCTGAAACCCTTCTGTGCCTGCGTACGGGTGCACCTGAAACGCTTCGCTCCTGCGTATGTACGCACTTTTCTCTCACTGTACCTGCATACCTTCGGGCATAGATGATTTCAAGACTTCAAAAAGAACCCAGACAGTTAGATCTATAGATCTGAACATTCGCCGAAGAGATCTTAGTCCATCAGTAGATTCACCTTATTTAGATCTAGACCAGATCTTGCCCTCATAAGATATTCAACCAAAAACATGCTTAAGCCAAATGATCTCCTTTGCTTTATATAGTAAAGCTCTTCCTTAAATCATGGATTAATACCACGGGCCAACACCATAATAACACAAAACCGTCGGCTAAAAACCAAGTGTAAAACATAAGAAACCCCATGTGTGCTTTTCTTTGCCTGGAAATGTGTGCACTGGGGGTACGCACCTCCTGAACGGGATAATTGCGGGTATGTACGCACTTTATGTAACACCGACCTGCATGTACGCACCTTATGTAAGGTGTACCTGCGTACCCCTTATTTTCTTCAATATTTGATAGCTGATCATCAATCTCTGCTGCTGACTTGAAGTACTGTGATCTATCGCCTGAATGGGTTGCCATCAAGGACAACACTTTAGCCATAATGCCAACACTCATGGCATCATGGTGAATATTATAAGGCTCCTCTTAATCTTTGATTAATACAAATGAACACTTTCTCCCATTGATTTGTCTTATTGGAATAATGAATGGTTTACAATTGTTTATAATGTTTATTAAGCAAAATTCAATTCCTAATTTCCTTGATCATTAGGCTAAGTTCTTTGGATTATTATATCACATGTTCTTTTGATCCTTTTATGGTCAATTTTTGCAGGTCTTATCAAGCATTGAAGCGTTGTGTCGAATCACAACAAGGGATCTTCACGGAGCATTTCTTGAAATGGATAAGAGACTCATCCATTAGCTATACTTCTTATAGTTCAAACAAGTTAAACTTAAGGAAAGAATCAGTTCAATTGTCTTGCTTGTTTCTAGTTTTCGTGAAGGATCTAGGTAGATCGCTCTTGTCAGCAAGAGGGTTTTGTCCGATGTAACAAATTGGCGATCATACTGGGGAACGTCTTACTTCTTGCCTTAGTTTTTCCTTCTGATTCTTCTGATTTATCCAGACCCAAATCTTTATAAATTAATGACCTTTTAGATCTGTGTGGTTTATTTTTCGATTTTTATTTTATTTTTCTTATGTTTTTTCCCTTGTGTCATTTTTGTTTGCAAATAGAGCCTAGTTCTATGCCCTTTTTTTCCGTAGAAACAGAGTGCATGCGCTTTGTTTTCCACTATAAACCCACACATGCCTTGAGAATTTTTGAAAATATACCTTTTGTTTTAACCTAGACCTGAGTTTGTTTTTCTAGAAGTGTCATTATCTTTTTTTGGTCTATGTTGTGTCTCTGATGAACTCAGTTGATTGTTTTTAATGATTTTTGAGAATCCGGTGTTTTTGAAAGAATTACTTAGGGTTTTACTTGGTTGATTTGTTGATTGATCAAAACAAAACAGTTTGTCCTTTTGCTTATGATATTCTCATTTTGTTCTGTCAAATACACCAGTTAAACCTTAGTTGTTTCTTATTTGTAGTCAAATTCATGTTGAATTGAAAATTAAGGTTTCTTAATACCAAGTGCTTTTCTGAAGGAATTATAGTCATTTTTGCTAAATAAAGGAAATTGTTTCTTTCATCTTGGATTTTTTTTGCAATTTCACTGTTATTATCATTAAATCAAAGAATTTATAGGGGAAAATGTGTTTTCTCCAACTCTCTTGATTTATTTATGTGTGCTTGAATGTTTTGATTGATTAGAGATAAAGTGTATGTTGGCTTATTTGATGTTTAGGGAAATCTGAAAATTTGTTTGTTGACTGCATTTTCATTACATTGTAGTGAAATTGGTTGCTTTAGAAAATTGGAAAAGTTGTGAGTTTTTTCATTTCATTTCCCAAAATAAAAGAAACTCTTTTCTTTTCTTTAAATAGGATTTCATCAAATTTGAAAGTTGTTATTGCATTTTAGAGTGCATTAGGATTTCAAGTCATGTCATAACATCATAAGTTTCACCTTCATCACACATTGAGTAAGGAACAACTTAATAATATGTCGTTAATTAAAATTTGTCTAGACTTTTACATTTTTAGGTCTCTTGTCACCTTCATCATCTTAAGTGTAGGGCTTAGGAATAGGGAAGGAGGTAGGATTTCCAAAGCTACAAATGAAAAATAGAATCTTGAGTTAGGGAGAGAAAATCAAATTATTTCTGTTTTTCTTTGGGAAGCTCTTCTTCTATTGGAATTAAGCACGAGATCATGTTGAATTTGGTGAAGTGATCGTAACCACTTCATTGGCCTATATATAGTGATTTTCACATATTTCAATGGTACCGAAAGGTACCTGGGGTCACTTGAAATTAAAGCTCCAATAGATCATTTGGAGGAGCTTTCAAGGGGATTGAGCTTGTTACTCTTCCTTTTTGTGTACCTACAATCTGCGACTATCACCCCAGGTAAAATTGTTGTATTTGGTAAACTTAGTGACTATAATACTAGGGCTCTACCTAAGGTGATGACAGAGGGAAGGTCTTATTGTACCTGGAACAGACATTGACTAGACTCACTTAGACTTTTTGGAGGGTAATCTTTGCTCAAGATATTTTATAGCAGAGTTACTTACACCAAACTGTTTCATTCATTAGGTTGTCAGGGTAACTGGTTCCACAACATTCATTTCTATAAAAAAATTCATCTTGATCACTGTAATGTTTGATTTCATCACCAACTAGTAATTATTGATCTCTCTGAAGAGTCAATTTGTATGGTTTGAACTCCTAGATTTTTACCGCATGTTACTTTTAGTGTTGTTTTTTACTTTTTAGAGACTTTAGGTGTAATTTAGTATTTTGTAATTGAACAATTGAAATTTTTTCATTATGGTTGAAGTACGAAGACAATAATGTAGAATACTCACGGATCCCCCTGAGTATACACCGATTCAGTTAGAAAAGATTAAAGCCGAAAAATCTAAATCATCGGGACCTAGAACTGCAGCAGAAACTGTAACACTTCGATTATTGTAGACTTTGATGTAAGAGGAATTGAATTTAATCAACTGATAAAGTCTACTAGCTTAGGCCTTGCATTAACAGAAACTAAATTTGATATTAATATCACCCTCAGAAGGAATTGATTTACAAATTATTGAACTCATTCAAACTGAATCAGATATTAGAGACTTGTCACATACAAATCCCATCTTTGAACCAGATATTGATGAAACTAAGTCTAATATTTCTGAGCCTGAGACTTATAAATTTGCTACAACACATATTCCAGATCCTCCACATTCGCCGCGTGTGAAACTCATTACTACTGATATTCTCCCTCATTTTCTCATTTCCATTGAAGAACTTATTTCAAATGAAGAGGAAGAACCCATAGTTTTTACTAGTGAACCTATAGATATCTCAGTGCTTTTGTTTAGATCTCTTCACCCTAACCCTTGGTATTTTACACCCTTGAAATTTTTAGGACAAGTAATTTCGTAATACACGACCCCTTATTCTACTGTACCAGGTTTTCACTAGTCTATGATTGCTTCTAGAAGTACCTCATCAGACATATTTATGTTTTCTACTTCTCGGGAGTCAACATTGTATCATGGCTTTCTACTGCTTGGATATCATTGTCTTGTAGGAGCTTATTCAAGAGCTTTTTCCTTGAAATCATCTTGAAACATGTCAACTGTAACAGCCCTGGTGAAAATTCCATGTAAAAATATATAAAAACCATGCATGATGGGACATGTATTCCAAGCTAAATGGTGGGTTGGACATCCTAGGGGGTGTTCATTTGGTTGTTTATGGCTAAGGAAATTGGCAAAGGCAATGGCTAAGGCATTAAAGAGGCAAAAATGACTTTTGTCACATTTATTTATGAAAATAATGGAAATTAGGAGAAAAAGTAGGTGAAAGGTCACAGGTTGCATGTGAGGAGGAAAATGAAGGTAAATAATGGAAATTAGGAGAAAACGTAGGTGAGAGGTCGCAGGTTGCATGTGAGGAGGAAATTTTAGGAAAATAATGGAAAATGAAGAAAATAGAGGCCTCATTAATAAAACGGCTTATGAGTGTCAATGGGCATGACTTGATCAGTTTAGTTTTGGATCTCTCTCATTATTCTCTATCTCTCTCATACTCTTGGACACTTAGAGGTTTCTTGGAGAACTCTTGAATGGTGTGGCATACTTGGATTCTTAGAGCAAGAAGGCAAAGGAAGAGTAGGAAAGCACAAGAAGGCATTGACATTAGTAGCTACATCAGATTTTCTTGTAGGTACCGAGTTGCATGTGTGGTTTCTTCACTATTTTTGGCATGCATGGCACATGCATGTGGTTTCTTGGTTATGGCCTATCATTGGCATGGGGGAGGGCCAGGATTGAAAGTGAATTGCCTAGCCTTGCCATTTCTGGTATAGCCATGGTGATTGTGGGTTTACTTTCATTGCTTTGTTTTGGTTGGTTCTCAATTTTCCATAGCTTGGGTTGATTTACTAGTCCTGGAAGCCCTGGTTGAACAAACGTTTTGGAGGCCCTGTAACAGCTTAGGTTGAGTTACTAGTCCTGGAAGTCCCGGCTAGACAAATGCTCTAGAAGTCCTTGGCAGCTTGAGTTACTAGTCCTGAGAGCCTTGGTTGGACAAACGCTCTGGATCCTTGTATAAGTTGTGGGTTGAGTTAATAGTTCTAGAATACTTGGTTGGACAAACACTCTGGAAGGTCTGGAAGGCTTGGATGGAGACCAATCTAATGATGGTTTTTGGTGATGTCCGACCGTGAGGTGGAATCATTGTTTGATGGGTTGAGGCTGGTGGCCTTTGGAATCCTTGGATGAGTTTTGATTGATGTTTTCTATGAGATCCCACATTCATGCTTGGAATATGACACGAGGATGATTGGCTAAAGAGAGACTTGGCTCAGCCAATCTATGGTTGAGTGAAATGTGGTAGTCCCATGTCTGGTTGGTTCATTACATTTATTAATGAAAAAATTCATTCCCTTGATTTTCAGGTGAAAATGTACTGATGTATATATGGATTTTGATGGCTGATATGTTTAGTGTATTTTTGTTCCTATTATGTTTTTTTTTTTATGCACATTTACCTCCGAGGTTGTTACATAGTGGTATCAGAGCATGGTTCAAGCACTTGGACTGGATAGGCTCTATTATAGGTAAAATTAAGAACAAAGGTTAATTTTTAGACCTTTCTTCATATCTGTTATAACTTTTCTTCTGTGGAATATTAGAAGTCAAAAATTTGTCAATACTGAAGTTAAATCCCTCTGATAATGTGGTAAAATTTTCAGATATTGGTTCACAATACTTTAGGAATTATTATGTAAGGAAGATGACCTTCCTGAATGCACCTTTAAACAAGTCATGTTGGAATTTCTGCAATAACTCGTCTTTTGTAGGTTTTCTGAAAGCTGAAATCGTTTCCACATTGAGTGGATATACCAATGATTATGTGGTATAAATTTTAGATATTGGTTCGCAATATCTAATGATATATGAGAAGAGGGATTCGAGCCTTTTGAATGCTCCTAAAATGAGGCCTTAAACAGGTCACACTGATATTTGTGTTATAACTTTTATTTCGGGAATTCTCAGGAGTTGAAATTTTTTCCACGCCAAGGGTAAATCCCACTAATATTGTGATAAAAATTTTAGACACTCATTCTAAATATTGTACGAGATATGACCAGTGGAAGTCGAAACCTTTGGATACTCCTAGAATTATGCACCAAATATGATTGTGTTGGTATTTTTGTTATAACATTTCATATATGAAATCTCAAAAGCTGAAATTTGAACCATAGTGATTGATAATTCCACTGATCATATGGTTTAGTTTCCATAACTTTTACTACTATAGTTTAGGATATATGCATTGAATCATTCGCTATATTAGTTTGCATGCAAAGTGTTTGATGAAATTCTTAAATGGTTCAATGATTAATTGCATACAAACTGTTTGATAAAATTCCCCAATGAGTATGTTGTTTGTGTTTGGGGATAGTATCAATGTGTAATAGTATTTCTGTAGTTGATATATTCTTACTTCTATGCAAATAGTTTTCTATATTAGTTTGCATGTAAAGTGTTTGAATAAATGCTTACATGCAAATGTAATAGTATGGTAGTTGTTTGTGGAAAATGTAAAAGTATGGTAATACTTTGAAGAAAATGTTATTTTTTCTTGGATGGGATAGTATTGTAGTATGATCATATCGATGTAGATGATCTATTCCTCTTTGTATGCAAAGAATTTAAACAATTTCATGTATGGAATTTGAAAGGTTGTATGCAAGGAATTTGAAAACTTTCATGTAACAAAATGGAAAAGTGGCATGTTTTTAGTTATTATGTTACAAGTGGAATAAGGGCAATGTTTTTTACTTAGTCTCATACAAATGTATGAGAAATAAAGATCAATTTCTTTTCAAGTATGGTTAAATTTAATAGAGATTTCGAAATCCCATTTCCATAATTGAACATTGGTGATTGGACCATTATAGTAGCTTCCTCTTTCTACCTTACTGTGGACCATGGATAGTAAGGGGGTGTGCTTATAGGTTGTTAGTATTGGTGAATGCTTATTTCAAATTAATAGACATGATGTCATGATTTTTGGAACATGTGACTGATTGCGTATGAATTATATGTCGCTTACATGTTGATTTCATGATACCTACTTACATCCTTAAATGTTAGGTTACATTTTGGAATATTTTTATTACATGTATCAATCTTGTAGGTTGATTACAAGAATTGATCGCTTATGTTCAACTACATGTGGTTATGCACATTGGTAGTTGATTAGGAATTGCTTATGCATTTTCATGGTTGCATGTGAAAATGTGTGCAATTGAGTAATGGTTGTTGTTATACATGTATGGTCGTGGCTATGAGTATGTATGTATAGTAGGTCAAACATGCCTTGTTAAGTCATTGTATGAAATTCAGGTCATCATGATGATATTAGTTTTTATGATGCTAACGTGCTAGTTGAGATAGTGCAAGGATGCAAATCATCACATTGAGGTTGTAACATTAGACTTTGGGATAAGAGCAGATCATCATATAGGTAGTGTATGTTTGACATGCAAGTATGTAGATTAAGGATTGTTATATGCATTATGGTTATATACATTAGGTTTACATACATGTCTTTTGATGTTATGGTTAAATTTATGATAGATGTTAGTTGAATAGTGTAGCTATATGCACATGTATCAGATAGTCAACAATGATAGTAACTTGTAGTAGTATGCATTGCTATTGTTGCTTTATATTAGATAACATAATGATTATGTTGTATGTTGTTGATGAGTATGATATATAGCTTATTGTTGTTATATTCTATTAAGTTGATGATTAGAGTAATTTCACTGAGATATTGATGTTATAATTTGGATTGGTCATATGTGTGATGGTTATGTTCATTGCCTTGAAGATCTTGATGTTATACGTATTGTGTTAACCTGGTTTGACCTATGCAGATGGTTATGGTTGCGATATTCAGGTATGAATTGACATATTTGTGAGATAGTTTCATACTAATCTAGATTTACTTTGGATATGTGTATGAGTTTACGATGTGAACATGTTAGTTAGATATTGTTATGGATATCATGATCTTATGAGTGCTTGAGCTGATGTCTTGCAAAGTTATATCGTGCTAACTAGATTGATTATGTAGGCAAGATCACCTCCCCTGATATAGATTAAGGTAAGAGTTTTATTATGTCATATATTTGGTGCTTGGTTGTTTTACCTTGACGTCTATTTGATGTTTGAGTGTTTGGTGCCTAGTGGATTTATTTAACATGGTATGTTTGCAAGTGGTTGAATGATTGATGGATTGCTTAATATAAGTATGTGTTCAAATGATTCTGTTTTAAGATGATTGCACTAACATGTATGTGTTGAGACAGTTGATATGTACTTGAATGTAGTTGATAGTTGTAGCATTATGTCTAACAACTATGGATTATGACATGATTGTTTGTAAAAGTCGATTTCAAATTGATAAATATGATTGTCTTGATATTTGGAACATGTGGTTGACATGTGTGAGCATGATGCAGGGAGTTGGATGGCATGAGAGGTTGCCATGAAATCTTGAAGAAGGCTCAGGTTGATATTCCCTTGGGAACCATGGGGATTGAGTCATGGTGTTTGTTGTTATCCTTTTGCTTTTTGTCTTTCATGAATTGTTGAGCTTGATTTGTGGCTTTGTTTATGTCTAGTGTATAGCCATAACACATTGTTTGTAGAGTCATGTTGTTATTGGATTTTATGGTCTTCTTCTTGTTTGTTTCTTGTCTTGCCTCTTATATTTTGAGTCTTGGTAATTGGCTGGGAAAGAGGAAAGTTGATGGAAAATGGGAGAGATGTGTGGTACCCAACCGACGATATAAGACCCAAATGAAGCTTTGTGCATGAGTAAGCACAGCGTAAGGTAAGACTATGACAATTAGATTAGATTGGTTCAATCCATTGATGTAAATGGACTATGGCAGTATAGTAATGAGAAAGGTAACCAGAGAAGGTAAAGTAAATGGAAGAAAGGTGTCATATGCTTTGGCTATGTTGGGAACTGTTGCTCTCAATGCTTGTACATAACTAATGAAGTTCTCTTAACGTAGACCTTATGTTATCTGGTAATTATTTTATGATCATGATTATGTTGAATTTTATATATGTATACATGTATTTATGTCTGTTGTTGTCTGATAGGACCATGATTGTTTTGTGTTGACATTATATATGTATGTATGTATTCATTTATCTATGTTAGTATCTAACAGGGTTGTCAGGGATCGTTCTTGTGGAGGAATGATTGCTTATGCATGTGAACAACATGAAGAGTTTCCTGGTCTTACAAGGAATCAATTGGGAAGAATAGTCACGAAAAATATACGAGGTCATTATCATGTGGATATGATTTGATATTGTATACTTGTATTATGCCTATGTCTATGTTATAACATGTAGTGTTGAAGGATACATTAGCAAAGTGAAAGCAGTGTGGTCTGCAACATGCTAGGATAAACATGGATGAGATACTAGAAGCAAGGTTTCTTAGTAAGGGCGGTGTGGTTTTGGATGTGTGGTACTGTTGTTGAGCATATGTTGTATATGTTGTACATGTTGCATCTATGATGTGTGCACTTGTGGTGTGTATACATAACATGTGTACATGCTATTTATGCAATGGTACATACAAGATGGTGCAAATGGGGTTGTGTGAATACTACATATCGGGTGTTGTATACATATTGTACTGTCTTCATGATGTATATGTGGTGTGTGTGCATATCATGCTCTGTGCATGTTGGATATGAAATGTTGTGTACAAATGACACTATGTACATGTTGGATATGCAGTGATATGTACATGTGGTGTTGCGTGCATGTTGTCTTAAGAGTCCTATAGTGATAAGATTCATAACTTTGGATTTGTTGAGGTTAACACTTGTATATTGTACATACCTTTTCTTTCTACAAATGTTTTCCATATTAAAATTAAAAAATGTAAAGAGGTTATGTCCTAAAAGAAATATGAAAGAACAAGAAAAATAAGAAAAGATAAAAAAATACAAAAAAATGAAAAAATATGAACCCAAAACAAAAAAAAAGATCATGAAAGTGTGCAAGTCTAAGTGCCACTACGTTTTACTTTACTGTCTTAAATAATGGTTGTGTGTAGCTTGTCATACATGCCACAACCCATGATAGTCAAACTGCTTAATCTTGACTACTTCATGCTTTGAATTTTATGTTTATAGATAGAGAATAAAATCAGACCAAACAGTTTAATCTTGGCAAATCATTAGATAGGTAGAGAAAATAAAAGGATCTCACCAGTTTAATCTAAGCCCTTGGAATATATAAGGTTAGAAGTAGATAGTTTGTTTTATAAAAGAAAATGAAAGAAAAGGGTTTGCTAGCTTAAGTGCACCCACCAAAGTGAAGAAAAAATGTTAGGGTAGGTAAAAGGGTAAGTAAAGAGAGTTTGCAGAAATACAAGTCATTTGGAGCATAAGCACGACTATCATGCTTAACTATGTGTTTCAAGTTTGTAGGAGCAGTTATCTATGAAAAAAGCATGCTCATAATATGAGTTTAACTAACTCCCCCTCCTTTCACAAGCTTCTCCCTCTCATGCTTATTAATTTCACCATCATCCCTTAAAATACCCGTTTTCCCCTCCATTTTTACCCTTACTTCATTATCCCATATTTTCCCCTAGAAACTCCCTTTAAAATCCCTTCCCCTTTGCTAAAATCATCATTATGTTCCATAAATCCCTTTTCCTAGCATAAGAACCCTTCTCCCCCTTTGTGAAAAGTTATTTTCTCCTTTTCTAATCTAAAAACCCATAAATCAACTTATCCTAAGTTGAAAACCTTTCCGCCTTGCAAAAACCCACCCGATGGATCATTTAAGTTAATCAGCATTTAAAAACTTAATTAAACAGGGTTAGGTGTATTTGATTAAGCGGGACCCTCCTTAACCATTCCACAAATCCCCTCCATGCATCTTTTCAGCATGACCACCGTCCGATCAACACCCATCTCATCTAACAGTTATCGCTCCATTTCACGTGCATTCCACTTCTGAGCTTTAATAGCCCGATAGCGCCTGAAATGGGTGGTTTTTCCCGGACCCAATTTATCCATGTGTCACCATCGCATCATTTTGCATCTCCTCTGAATTTTACCACCCTGCCCCCAAAAGTGGTGTGAAGAAGGGAAAAGCCACCATCTCGATACCAATCACTGCTCATTACCATTTTTACCGCTTTTCTTAGTTCTCACACAATAACGTCCCGCAAATGCCATTTCTATTATTTTTCAACCATCTGCACATTGAAAGTCTGAGCTTTCTTGTGCACCTAAAATTTACAACCACCAATTGACTACCAGTCGCCATCTTGCCTCGAGCACTTGTCCAAGCCAACACCTATCATCCGCAACCTAAAACCTCGACCAAATTCACAACAACAACCTCCGGTTTTAGGTATTATGCAAAAATACACTAAATTTGCCCCTTTTTAATATAAAAGTTCAAGTAATTCAGCATTAAATGAATTAAATAAGCTTTTTACCCCTAAATTAATTGATTTGCCCCCACACCCTTAAAAAACCTATAAAACCCAGACTATTGGTCGAACCCTGCCAAGTCAATTTTTGACTTTTACCTCTTTTTTCCACACAATGTTTACCCACATTTCCTCGAATGTTAAGCCTGTTTCAACCCCCCACCTTGACCAAAATCACCTACCTTTGGCTGATAGGGATTTTCAAATTAAATATACATCCTTCACCTCTAAAGGAATGAAGCTCCACTTTTGGAGCAAAGATAGATTTTTAAACCATGTTGATAACATTCACCTCTCGGAGTCAAATCTCCCCCTCTACTCATTCGCAGAAGTCCATAGTCTCCCAGACATTATCCAGTATTTTCATACCTGCTACATTCCTAGCTAGAGGGCTGTGGTAGCCCCCAATCAACACCTGTTGTTCACTATCACTCTAGAATCCATCAATAAGATGTTACAGGTCCATCCCAACCCAAATTTAGCTCCTTTGTCCATTGGAGGACTTCTAGAATTGTAAAATTCTATTGATGAGGATAAAGCTAAGAAAGTGTTCAAGAATTTCATAGTTGCAAAAGAGCATACCCCAATTTTTACTCCTCCATACATGGCCTCCATATTTTCATAAACTGCCAGGCATATTATATCCATGGTATCTTCCATTCTTGGATACAGGATAGATGAACATGTAGATGAAGTCAATTTTTCATTCCTACCCCTTTTTACCCCTGGTAAACCTCCTGCCATCAACATTGATTATGCTCAATTCATTGTAGATAAAATGCATGAACAACTCATCAAATTTCCCACTAAAAGAGTGTTTAAATTCTCTGCAGTATTGTATTATTTGTTTTTGTACTACCAAACTGATAAACTCCCCATGAAGATCATAAAATGTGACAGTAGAGGAAAAGAGATGTCTGTTCTCTATTGGATACATATTGTCTAGAAATATTCCACTGTCTCCGATTATAAGGACTTTATAGATTCCTTTATCCACCCAGTGATGAATATGCTAGCCGGGACTGTGCAACCTAGGATTAGTCCTCAGATCAGAAAGGTACTTCAGCTGGCTAAAAACAGTAAGATAGGAGACTGGTACTTGTACTAGAATCACACAGAGATCAGAGTCTATGGCTGCCAATTGGCTCCATATAAATTTCCAAAGTATCTTCCCTTGAGAATTTTTTCCTTGAGTATTTTAGGCAAATCATCAACTCAAATGATTTCCACTTCATGGCTGCAAAGAAGAAGGCCCAATTCAGAGTCAAAAGTGAACTGGGCCCCTTTATTTGCAGTAACAGACAAGTTGGACCAGAGGTAGTCAACATGTTACATGAGTTGAAATTTACCAAGAGTTTTATGTGGCAATATGACCCTCATGGAGTAGTAAGCAAAATGAGAACCAAGGTTAAACTAGCTCCTTATGCACATTATTCAGTACCTAAAATTGAAAGATATGCCAACCAAACTAAATGGATGGAAAACACTTTGGTAGATAAAGCTAGCACAATTATTGATGTTGAAAATGCTCTATATGATATTGAGCAACAGATTGACCTGAGTGAGTTCCTACAGGTCCCAAATCAAGGTGAAAATATGGATGCTCCCTCTACATGGAGAAAACCCTTAAAAATAGAGAAGAGACTTCTAGTTACTAGATGGAAACAGTGGATGAGCAAGCAGACCCAAGGAAAAGGAGATAATTGAATCTTGTTTTTGAATAGGAGGAACAAAGTGAAGCAGAAAGGGTAGAGATAGAAATAGAGTTGGAAGCAATGCTAGAGACAGTGCTAGACACAACAAGTCAGAAAGGAAAAGAGCAATGAATAAACCCACAACTTCTGACACTTAGCTGTTAGAGAGACAGAAGTTAGTATAAGCTTCTTCCTATGTCAGACTAGCTGACAAATAAACAACCATCAAAGATAGATATAAGTAGATTAAATTAAGAAATGAAAAATTGAAAGCTCAGACATATGCTCAGTATCTCAAGCATTTAACTCATAACCAGAGCAGACTAATGTCTACATTTGATTGAGGAAGGAAATATGTAAATGTTGTATATGCATTCAACTGTGCCACAACCCAAATTTGCATAAGATTATAAGAAGGCCACATTTGAAGTGTTGGCAAAGGACATCCACCCCATGGACCAAATATAGTTTCACAAACAAGCTGGAGAAATGATATACTCCACCTTGATTGGTAAGGCCATCGATGCATAGAGGTTACAAGAGTCCTTAAATAATATAATGGAATAGATGAAGTGTTATGGAACCAGATCACAAAAATATAGGAAAGATAGATCAACGCCTTAGAATTCAACGTCTTCAAGGGGGAAACCTCCTTTACATTACACAAATGAATGATTCTTTGATGATACAAATGAAAAGACCTCCTTTCTATATATAAGAGTCTAAGGGGTGATAATATAATTTGAGCCGACATAACAATAATAATGTAATGGCACAATAATAACAATAGTGGGCTTCTATGGGACACAATAATAACAATAGTGGGCTTCTATGGGGACTACATGGATACAACAATATAATAAGGGGGTTGTACTAATAACAATAAGGGGTTACACTAGTAGTACAGGGGCCTAACATGCCCCTCGCCTTTAAAAAGTGGTGTCCTCAATGCTTGAGTAGTTCTTGATGCTTCTCTATAAAATTCTTGTCCTCCTATGTGGAATCTTCAGCAGGTAAGTTTTCCCACTTGATGAGATACTCTGAAATTGATCGATTTCATAGCTGTCAGGTTCTTGTTTCTGTGACTGCTCCAGGTTCCAATATGATTTTTCCTTCCTCTTCAATTTCTTGCAATATTGTTCGAATTGGGATCTTTTGCAACTTTTGAATAAGTGGCCATACTTCTTCATCCTTCTTCCATTCATCCCTTGCTTCATTTATGCAATCTAGTTAGATAATAGAAATAGCACAAAACAATGCTTCCACATCCTCATCCTTTCTTGAGAGTGCATCTACAACAAAAATTTTCTTCCATTTTCTATAGATGATGTCAAAGTCATAACCCAACATATTTCTGACACATTTTTTTTGTTCTTCTAAATATAATAGTTGTTCTAAAAAGTATTTAAGACTATCATGATCCATTTTTACCTTGAAGTGTCTTCCCATTCGATAAGGTCACCATTTCTTAAGTGCATATAGTATTGCAAACATTTCCTTCTCATAAATAGATTGCTTGAGATGTAGCAGTAAAAATACCCAATCACCTACATCAAAACATTTTTCACTACAATGTTAATCTACCTGTTGTTTCATTCAATTTTGCACCAAAGTGGCATTATCATTTAAAAGTTGGAGAACTTGTTGTTGATGCTCGATGTGATCTTTCACAGCTTGAACCTTTTTCTTCTTAATACGTCCTTCTATCTTTAGAGTTTGAGGAGTGGTAATTTCTTCCAATCCTTTACAATATATGTTCAGATTCATTTCTTGATGCTCGATGTGATCTTTCAGTTCTTGAACATTTTTCTTCTTGATATGTCCTTCTATCTTGATAGTTTGAGGAGTGGTAATTCCGACCAATGAATTATAAGATATGGTTGGATTCATTTCTTATTTCTCGATGTGATCTTTCACTTCTTGCACCTTTTTCTTCTTGATATGTCTTTCTATCTTGAGAGTTTGAGGAGTGGTAATTCTTGCCAATGATTTACAAGATATGGTCTAATTCATTTCTTCTTTCTTTGGGGTTGGGTCATGGCGTATATCCTCTTCTTTTGATGTTTCTTTATCCTTTTCCTTCTCCTCTTCATACTCTATGTAAAATGATTTATTCTCAGCACACTTATGACCTTTAGTGCATTTGTTATCACAATTGTAACAAAGCCCTTTTTTTCTTTTTTCTTCCAATTGTTGTGGTGTAACCCTTGTAGGTTGTGGAAGGCTAGAAGAAACAACACTTCCATATTTATAGTTGTGAGGGGTAGACTTCCTTGTTGCCATAATTTTACTTTCCACTATGTAATAAATCCCTTTTACTCTTTCCAATTGTTGTGGTGTTGCTCTAAAGAAGGTATTGCTCTTTGTATCCTCATAATGTGCTATCATTTCCTCCGTGAAAATTGACCTCATAACAAGTTGTTTACGAGAACAAAGCCCTTTATACCATAAAAATTGATCTGGTTCTAAATATGAAGATGTAATACATACCTTTTGTAACAATGGTACACCATGTAGATAAAAATATTGCTCCATCTGAAGTATCCGATTTACCAGATCCTTGCCATCAAACTTCCTCATCTTGCTTTTTCTTGATTTTATGAGCTCGATCTTGACGAATGTAACTCTATATTTTCAGATCTTTAAGTTCTGAAATTACGAACTACAGTAGCCCTCTGCGTCCTCTTTCCAATGCCACCATTCTGATCCAAATTGGATTCTCCAAGGAAGAGTTATGCCAAATATCTCACAGTGACCTGATTATAGACTAGTTCAGTAGAGCGAACTTGTACGACGTGCCACGTGTCACTATTTTGACCTTTGGCTTTTAAAAATATATACAAGAAACTACATTCCATCCTCTTCATTTAACTTCTTATGAAATTTCAATTCGATGCTTAAAGAGAATGTTATGATGATTTTCCCTAGGTCACTTGTTTGGAATGTAATTCAAGAGTCTGCAAAAAGACCAACTTCCTCAAATCATATCTCTGCAAATATAGCACGAAAAGCTCTGAAATTCAGACCCGAGGTTCAGAGAGATTTCTTCTCAAATGGTTTTTTTTCGCTTCTGAAACATCGCAGATAAAAAGTTATAGCGAGAATGCCAAAGTGACCTATTTGGAGCAGCGAAACCCTAGAATGAAAAGCTCTGATACCAAATGTTATGAAACCAACTCACAAAAAGATAGAAAAGATAGTTGAACGCCTTAGAATTCAGCCTCTTCGAGGGGGAAACCTCATTTACATTACACAAATGAACAATTCTTGGATGATACAAATGACAAGACCTCCTTTCTATATATAGGAGTCTAAGGGGCCATAATATAATCAACGCCAACATAACAATAATAATGTAAGGGCACAATGATAACAATAGTGGCCTTCTATGGGGCACAATAGTAACAATATGGGCACTACATGGGTACATCAATATAATAAGGGGGTTGTACAAATAATAATAAGGGGTTACACTAGTAGAATAGGGGCCTAACACCTACCCATGGGGAACTTATGCTTACCGAGTACTTCCCTTTGGATTATGTAATGCTGCTGCAACATTCCAAAGAGAAGTATTAGGCATTTTTTCTGATCTAATTCATGATTGTGTGGAAGTATATATGGATGATTTTATAGTTTATGGAAATGTTTTTTAAGAAGCTCTTAAAATTTTGGAAAAAGTTCTCGCTAGATGTAAAGAGGAAAATCTCCCATTAAGCCATGAATTTTTTTTATGATGTTTACTGAGGGAATTATTTTAGGACACCATATTTAAGGAAATGGAATTAGAGTGGACACATCTAAAGTAGAAGTTATTTCTAAATTATCAATTCCAACCTGTCAACAAGATGTTAGAAGTTTTCTTGGTTTCATTGGTTATTATACAAGATTTATAGAAAATTTTACAGAAATTGAAATCTCCACTTTTCAAAGTACTCACAAAAGACTGTGAATTCAATTGGAGTTCTGATTGCCAAAAGGCCTTTGAGTCATTAAAAGAGAAAATCTTTGAAACACCCATTCTTAAAGGACCAAATTGGAAATTACTTTTCACATTTCGACTAATGCTTCAGACACATCTTTAGGAGTTGTACTAGGACAAAAAGACTTAACTCCATATGACATTTATTACACCAGTAAAAATTTGATTCTTGCAGAGTTAAATTATACTGTCACAAAGAAGGACATTTTAGCTGTTTTTCATGCCATCAATAAATTCAAACATTATATTACTAACTATGAAACTTTTGTACATACTGATCATTATGCAATTAGATACTTATTGAATAAATCAATCACTAATGGCAAAATCACTAGACGTTTGTTTTTGTTGCAAGAGTTTAACATTACTATTTTGGATCGACCTGGAAAACAAAACACAGTTGTTGATTTTTTATCAAGGATTCAAAATTATAACAATGACATGCCTGTAGAAGATAATTTTCTTAATGAATATCTTTTTACAATATCTACTAAATATACATGGTTTGTAGATATTGCTAACTATTTGGCTATAGGAAAATTACCATCATACTTGTCTCTCTTTTCATTCACACTCCCATCCTCATTACTCTGAAACTCTCATACCCTATCAAACAAACAGTCTTGAACATAACTAGTAGGAAGAAAAATTTTAGAAGGATATCCACAGACAAGAGAATTGTTGCAGAAAGCACAGTGGCTGGAGTTTGTGGAGAAATTTGATGGTTTCCACAAAGAAATAACAAAATCCTTCGCCAGAGCCTTTGATGGGGTGGAAGTTGAGATAGGGGACATAAAATTTACAATGACAAAATCCTTTGTTTTTGAAGCTACTAGATTGCATCGAATTGGAGAAAAATGGTTTAAAAACAGAAGTATTAAGAGAGAATACTAGAAGTTTTTTATGAAGAACCCTAGCATGGACACCACCATTTTCAAGAAGGGCATTTCGAGCACAACATTAAAAAGTAAGTGGAGAAATTTACTTCCGATAATTCAAAAAATTGTTACTTGCGAAGGGAGGTTTGGATGCATGTTTTTCTATCGTATCTGACTGCTGATGAATTTTATTAAGGATAATGAAATAAATATTCCATATTTCTTACTTAATAGTCTAAAAAAGATTTCAAGGAATGTTCAAAGGAAAATTCAGTTTATAGAGAACACCATGTATCACCATGGTCTTGTTAAAATCCTTGTTGAATTTCATCTTAAAAATATGGGTGATAATTGGGAAAGCTCTTTAGTAAGGTACCATTTTAAGGAAGATAACCAAGAACAACCAAGCAGTGGCAAAGCCAAAAGAGGGAGAAAAAGAAAAATTGAAGAACCAGTGGAACAAGAACAATCAAGAAACAACAAAACCAAGAGAGGGAGAAAAAGAAAAAATGAAGAACCAGTAGAACAAGGACAAAAATAGCCACAGAAGCAGTTAGAGGATGAAATTCCTCTTGCAAATATTTTAGAGAATATAAACAAGAAAGATGTTAGAAGAAAGAAAGTCAGCCAAAAGACAGAGAGCACACCCAAAATAGAGAAGCCTAAGATAGAAAGAAAGAAGGCTAAAATTTATTGGGTTGTGTTATATTCTTTCCACGTAGTTGACAAGGGGTTTGAAGAGCACCCGTAACCCCACTTTACGGGGTCTGGGGCAACGCCCCGAAAAATTTTGGTTTTGGACCCTATGTTAGGTTGGGCAGACCCACCTATGGTTTTGTGCATGATTTTCACACATGTTTTTTGGACGCGATGGTTTTCGGTCCATGGTATTGGACAAGATGGTTTTTGGTCCATGGTATTGGATGCGATGGTTTTTCGGTCCATGGTATTGGATGCTTCGGCATGTATAAATATGTATTATGACATTGAAAGGAACATAATGAAAAATAAAGCTGGTAGTCCCAGTTTTGGGATCCAGTGGGAAAATCTCTGTGTATATATGTTTTATGTGTTATGCTCTCATATTGTTTATTTTTCTGTGTTTTAGAATTTGTATGCAAGTAATTTCTGTATGGGGTTAAAACCTACATTTGGTATCAGAGTTGTTTTGGCGGGGACGCCTTTGTTGCTGAGGAGTTTCACTCGGGCCTGCTATAGACCCTATTCAGTGGGAGATCCATGAGATCGATTCTGGTAGTGAAAGAATATGGCGAGCAGTGGAAAGATAGAGATCAAGAAATTTAATGGTTAGAATTTTGAGTTGTGGAAACTCAAGATGGAGGATCTGTTGGTGGATAAAGACCAGTGGATCGCGGTATATCTGGGTACTAAACCAATGGGAGTGTCCGATGAAGAATGGAAGAAGTTGAATCAGAAGGCAAAGAGCACAATACAATTGTGTGTCTCATATTCAGTATTGCTGAATGTATCAGGGGAAGTTACGACAAAGGCTTTGTGGGACAAGTTAGGGATTTTGTACCAATCTATGTCTCTGGTGAATTAACTGTTCCTATGGAAAAATCTGTATAACTTGAGGATGAAAGATGGAGACTCGGTGAAAGAGCATTTGAATGTGTTTAATACTATGGTAAGTCAATTAGCATCTATTAATATTAAAATTTCAGATGAAGATAAGTGCATCAGTTTGTTGTGTTCTCTACCAGATTCGTGGGATAGTCTGGTTATTGCAATAGGTAGCAATGCAACTGCCTTGCATTTTGATGAAATAGTCTCATCCTTGCTGACGGAGGAGATGAGATGGAAAAATATGGAGAGCCAAAATGGTGATGCCTTGCCTATATGAGGATGGTCCCAGGACATAAACAAAAATAAGTCATCGAGTGGGAGATCTAAATATCCAGGAAAACTTGTAAAGGTGGTGTGCTGGAAATGCGGAAAGGAAGGGCACTTCAAAAGGGACTGTAAATCTAAAGCTCCTGATAAAGGAAAGGGATCTAATGGTGCTCCTTCTACAGAGGCGAAAACCACCTCAGATGAAGGTGGGGATGTGTACTTTGTTTCTTCAAGTACACATGTAGATCATGAGGCATGGTTGATTGAATCAAGTGCATCCTTTCACTTCACTCCCCATAGAGAGTGGTTCTGCAAGTATGAGAAATATGATGGTGGTGATGTCTTCTTGGGGGATGACAGGAAGGCTAGAATCATTGGTCGCGGAAAAGTAAGGTTGAAGTTGCAAGGTGGAAGGGTTAGAACACTTCTCGGTGTTCTACATATTCTTGCATTGGCCAGAAATCTGATTTCTGTAAGCAAGTTGGATGATGCAGGTGTAAAAACAGTGTTCGAGAAGGATACCTACAAGATGGTTTGAGGAGCATATTGATGCGGGGAGTTCGGACTAGAACTCTATACAAGTTGCAAGGTAGCACTGTTATTGATGGGTGCAACAGTTTTGTGGTTCCTGAAAATGAAGCAGAAAATCTAATCATCTCTTGAGAGAAGACCATGATGTGGCATCAAAGGCTTCGACATATTGGAGAGAAGGGCCTTCGAATACTTCATGGTAAAGGTATGGTAGAAGGTATGAGTAATAGATCTCTGGATTCTGATTTCTGTGAAAATTGTGTATATGGGAAGTAGAATCGGGTGAGTTTCCCCTTTGGAAGTAAGAGGGTAAAACAGATATTAGAGCTTGTGCACAGTGATGTGTTTGGACCTGTGAAGGTTCCATCACTGGGTAAGTTTGTGTACTATGTATCATTTATAGATGACTTCTCAAGG
>APFE030417773.1:0-14040 GCA_000404065.3 Pinus taeda
GATGATTGGTCATGTTGGTAAAAATAGATGGACCTCTATTTTTAGACATATGGGCAGAGTCTATTTTTAGACTATCAGGCTAAGAATAGAACAATCGAATATTATTAGCTCTTAATAATATTTGGACTATAAACATTATCTTATTTTCTTGGAGCACTTCAGTTCGAGCTACAGATGTGGCACATGCAACTACCAGAAGGAAATACGCTTTTCTTATGGGTTACTTGAGCTATTTCATGAAGGACTTCAGTTATAACTCAAGTGATTGAGTTTGGTGGAGTTGAATGAGGAGTTGATGGAGTTGTGTTCAGTTTGACTTAGTTTAACTAGTTGTATTTAGTCTAACTGACAAATACACTAGTGATGAGTGGTGTGAATTAATTATTAATTAATTCACTAATTATTAACTCATAAATCAACTAAAAGAATACATCAGTTAACTCAGTGCATGGACAGTTTAGTGGAGACAAGTGTTAGAGGTGGGTGAAAAAGGGCAAGACAGCTGTTAGTTGTGACTATAGTTGTGCATGAGATTTTCACAATCAATGGATTGAGTATTGCCAATGAGAATTGTGTGGTATATCCAAGGGAAATATGAATTTGGATCATTCATTCATCAGTATTCTCATGCAGAATTGCGCAGTGGAGGCAGGCAAGCAGCGGAGGTGATTTGAGCCAGTGATTGATTCAGATCTGAGCTAGTTTGTGTGTAACAGGTGGAGATAGTACTGAGTACTTGCGAGGAGTATTGTAGTATGTATTGTTACATGTTCTCAATCAATATAATACACAGATAGTTGGAGGTTTTTATCTTTATGCTTTCCCCGTGATATACTGTGTTGATATGTATGATTGATGCTTCAATGTGCACATGCAATTGTTTCTTAATACTGCAAAATTGATGATCAACATAGAGGAGGTTATGTATTATGCATGATTCCAAAAATAGTGTATAATCAGGATAATCTCTGTGAATAAGTGTCATATTATTCATGAAATTTCTACACATTAGGATTTTGGGCCTGCTACTGTAGGACTTGACCCTGGCCTTACCCTTGTAAGGGTTGACCCTGCTGATATGTATACAAGGGTTGTTGTTGCCCAAGTTGGTTTTTTTTGTTGCAAGGGTTGACCTTGCAGCTGCAAAATTTGTCGCTGGGGCTGCAGAGGTTGGCCTTGCGAGGACATGGGCTAGGAGGTGTGCAGAGCATATTGCATTTGCTACTGCATGGTTTGTTGCAACTGTTGCAAGGGTTGACCTTGCGATTGTTGCAGTTGACCTTGTTGTGGGATCATTTGCCCTTGTTGTTACGAAGATAACCCTTGCTGAAAAAAAGGTTTCCCTTGTTGTTGTAGAGGTTGTCCTTATTGTTGCAAGGGTACTTGAATAGTGCCGGGAAAATTTCTGAACTGAATTTGGCCGTAGCCACCCTGGAAGGTGGATGGGCCAGGCTAAATGTACTGCCCAGACTAAAGGGAGTAAGGTTGATTAACCATTCCTTCATAACCATATGGAACGTAAGGAGTTTGGAATTGGACTTGAGCCTCATAGGGCTGTTGATACTGAACGTTGCTTGATCTAGACGGACCAATGGGATTCTGAACCTGTTGGTATTGGACATTACTTGATCTAGGAGGATCAGTAGGGTTATGAATAACACGATAAGAAGGCTAGTTGATATCAAGCATGTGAGCTTGTGAGCCACTCACATTGGCGGCACCTGACACCATAGAAACATTTAGGTTCCCCCCCCGCAAGCGGTGGCACAACCTCGCCACTAACTAGAGGGATGGAGGAACTGATGGAGACATTCCTCGAAACCACAGAGTGAACCAGACGGGTGACTGGGACTTACAATACAAGGGGGTTTGGAACGATGGGTTGCACCAGGACTAAGTTAATAGACTGTTGGGAAGTCATGTTCACAATGAACAAATCTGAAGTGGGCATGGTTCCTGACGCCCAAATAGGGTTATGGTAAAGTGATGAGGCACTGGGTGTACTCGAAACCAACTATGCCAAAGACACATAATTAGGTAGAAAATTGGCAGGAATACCCCCTGTATAGGGGAAACCTTCAGGAGAAAAAGGATGCTCTTCCTCCTTGACAGTGTGTAGAGTATAAAATTCTGACTCCTCTGGAGAGGTGACTGACGTGTCACCTTCGGGTTCCATAACTGAGAACAAATGAAAATGAATGGTCGAAGAAGTATGAGGGGATAGTTCCAAAGGAAAACCCAACTGGTCATACAGACTGTAAGGACATTGCGGTGATATCACAATAGGGTCAAACAGAGGTTTCGGAGGGTAGAGAACCAGTCCAAGCTAACCGTTAGTGGTTGGAGAGTTCTCAGGAGTTTGAATGGGATTGTCCAGAGATTCTCGGCCAAGATCAGCAGATGACCCAGTGTTGAAAGTAGGTGGAGGACGAGATGACAAAGGTTGAATGCTCGGAACAATTCTGAGTTCAACACCTTGGTCCTCGAGTGACTCTGGTAACTCAGGGAATGACTCTTCAAACAATCTTTTAGATGGAGGAGAGGAAGAGGAACTGGGTGAACCAGATGGCTCAGCCATGATGACCTTTGTCTTAGTCAACAGAAAAAATAAACTTCAAGGCTTTAAAATTTTCTTTTAAGGGAAACTCACTATTTGGTCTCACAAAATACTAGCAGGCTGTTATCGGATCATGGGCAATAAATTATTAAGACGCATAAAAAGACTAGTGCTCTTTCATTTTCTAAGAGTCGAGAAAGAAACAAAGATGACTCTATCACTTTCGGTTGGAAACGAGCTCAAAAGTACAAGTGCTTGAATGATCTTTTAAGTTTAATGAGTCAAAAAGATCAAAGTACTTCTCTGGATGATATAGGTAAACAAGTTTACCAGGCAACCGTGAACTATAGAACTGAGAAGTACAAGTAGGCAATCTCCACTAATGTTGTATTCGGTGTACCACGTTTGCAAGGTGGTCGACTCGGCTTCCTAAGGATAAAGGATTGCAGCCTAGAGTGGTCTCTCGTTATATACTCGATGGTATGGGGAGCACAAATCCATACTAGCGATATCTAATACTGAAGCTAATGACAGCTGCAAGGTTTAAAGACACTGAAACACATCTCTAGCCTAGACCTTCTAGATATGATTGTTAAATGTCAAATGTGCCTTAGGTTAATTGAATTCATTTTAAATTTTATCTTGAGTTATGTTCCAGTTTTCAGGTCTTAGTGATGCGACTCGAAAAACCTCAAATGCAACTAAATGAGACAAGACCCTTTCAATTCGATGAATTTCCTACACTAGAGAGGGTAGAAACTACACAATCAAAGGCAAACAACCAAGCAAATGAAAGCAAAATGATCTTTCACTACTTCACTTTTCGAGAAAATAAACTAATGCAAAATGCATTCCAATTCCTAATTTCCTGACAAGCACATTTCTAACAGTCCTTTCAAAAGAAAAAGAAAAAAATATTTTCCTTTTTTCAAATGCCAATGAAATCATAGTCCCTAATGATGCAGGCTAGTATAGCACAATGATGCAACAAACTAGAATTTCATAATTTTCATGAAACAACAAAATAAACTTTTTGCATACAACACTTCAATGAAAAAGTTTCGAGACAATTAGCTCTTCAAGCAAATGAAAACATGAAAATAGAGACTCATTCAGACTAATGAAGTACTGACTTTACCAAGCATTGTAATCTATGCTAGAAAAGAAATGTTTAGACAAGCAAACAAAAACTTTTCAAACTTGTGTGATGGAGGTGAAAGTCATGAAAGGACCGCAAACGAAATGCAAGGAGTAAGTACACCTACAACTCAACTCACTGATTTCACAAACAACTGAATGGATGACAATCTAGATGCCCTAATTTCATTGACCACCCAATGACTCAAGAAATCAAGTAGAAAGATGATAAGCCAACAAGAAAACAAAACCAAATGAAAAGCAACTTTCTAGTCAGGGAGAAAATGGTCTAAAAGGCTTACGGGATCAAAATCATGAGAGAAAAACACATTGGCCATGATTGGGGACAAACCCTAATCTTTACTTACAGGCATCGGCATGACTGCCTAGCTGACAACAAGTGCCATAGGCTAGTCAGCGCGAATATTTCTTAGCATATCGCACTAATCATTGCAACTGTCAGCGGATTAAGTGCGCTGATTGAGAGAGCCGAGAAAAAAATATAAAAAATTGAAACAGGGACCAGATCTGCTACTATAATTTCAAAATCAAGCTAGTAAGTAGGAGAAAAGAAATAGAACCAAAGGGAAAAAGTGGAACTATAAAATTTCACACGAAATCATGAAATATAAGACAAACAAAAGGATTGGATCCCCAGTGGAGTCACCAATTTGTGGTGAAGTAAAATTATAAGTGCAGACAGAAAAAATTCCTCTATCCCAATAAGGGGTCTAGCCACAACTGATACATTCTATGGAAGATTTCCTTAGGTTAGAACCAAATAAGAGGGCCTACCTCTTAGTACGCTTATGCTGTTTGATGACGTCCTTGCTTGCTTGCTCCAACTATCTCTCGCTTCCTTCTTCAAACCCCTGAAACAAGTAAACAACAACAAACAACAACCATGATAATAGACAAATTGTAATTCAACCTACTTAACAAATCAAGAAACATTAAGCCATGAATATGTAAGATTAAAAATCATGTAGGAAATCAATTGATAGTTGCATATATATTGAATCAAGAAGAGATTACAATCATTGTCTTGATGTTTTCGTTCTCCTCTGACAAGACCAGGTTCCCACACACTTCTGCTAGCATTCCATGATGGCCTCAACAACAATAGTTTTAAGGCTCTTCCCTTTAGGCTTCACACTAAACCAAAATCACACTTCTCCCTCACACAACTAGAGAGCTACAACTATGAATATATTGTTGTTTACTCCAAACTTAATTAGCACTAGCACACCAACATTAACACTAGCTTGTGCTCGGGAAAAAGGGAGTTTTATATAGGATGAATGGATGGGAGATGGATCCTCTTCTCATGGGAGAATATCTTATCCCTTGAGGTAGTTCTATCATTATAGGGGAAAGGAGCCCAAACTGACATCCTCGACCCCATCCGGCCAAACCATTTACTAGACTTTTGTTACGAAGCTTCTAGAGCTGGAAGCTTCGCTCTTTATTTAGAACACTTTCCATAAGAGGACTAGCACAACTGGAACAAAGCTCAATCGCTCTGGTCGGCACTAGGGATAGTGCTAATCCCTACATATCGGTGCAAGGAAGACAAGGGCCATTAGTGCCATTCTTGTAAACTGCACAAAATAGAAGTTTCAGGGAAAATGGTGCCAAAAGAAATTGATCTACTCATGAAGAGGGACATAATGGGATTTTCTTCATTAAGGGAAAGCATGTAGGGTTCACTGTAAAGTTCCTCCTAGATCAAGGAATGGGGAGTACAAGGATAGTGACAAAATGTTGTGTAACAGTCCTGGCAACAGAACTAGTTGTTGGCTTAGGGGGTTCTGACCCAGGTTCACAGTTAGTTGTGCCAACCAACAAAACCCTACACTACTAGCCCTTTCAATAACAACCTATGTAGCATAGGCTGTAGTCTCACTTGAAGCAGTATGGGGGGATGCAAGAACCAATTTTCTGCATCTAGAGACTAGTGTGATGTCTTCCAATGCCTCAGATCTGCCTCCACGCATATCGATACACTCTTAGGACTCGTTGTTGTGCTTCTATCAAATAGCCTTCGAACCTTCGCAAAGGTCTACGATCCATCCTTGCGAACCTTTAACAGTAAATTTGTCTACTTACATGCACCAGAGAGCAGTCCTAAATTAGGGTTCACACATATTTACTTAATTTATTAATAAACATCAGAGAATTCATCAGAGTCTTCGCGAAAGTACTAATACATGCATTGTGTACATCATTAACACTTATTCAAGAGAATCGTGTAGCATTCAATCAATATTCCATAAAACACATCATTCATCGACAACATGTAATATTAACTTAAAAAGAGATAAACAGAAATACACAAGAATTCTTTGGAAACTATCTTTATTGAACTCCAATTCAAGGTTACAAACTCAAAACTGCCCTATGCACACAGCTGCAGGGGTCCACACACTCAGCTGCGGAGTATACCTTGTCCTCTACACACTCAGTTGTAGATCCTTTCTTCTATCTTACCCACTTATCTTCGCTATTACTTCCCCCCTACTCTACTTCAGTCTCCCTTAGACTCTATATGACACACCTATTTATAACTTTTTCATACAATGCCATGGTCCGTGGACCATGGGTGAATCTAAAAATCGACTCAAAATTTACATAAAACAAGGGGATAAACCATTTTGACTCCTATTCATTTACATGATCTGCATCAAAACTTGGATTATCTTAACCCCAAAATTGACCCAGGGGACCCCATTCCAACAAAAACCATGTGCAAATTTGAGTCCCATTCAGCTAGAGTCTCAAAAACCTCTTGTGACCCTGTCATATGCTTTTTTGCACCACTGTCAATGTACCATCCATCCTCAGTGACAGTACCTCACAAGAAATGAGAAATCATACCAAAGTCCTCCTCTTCCAATCTCTTAAAGAGATCATATATCTCAACAAAATTGGAAACACCGATGACCTGCTTTCCTTTCTTCTTATCATCATTTACCTTCTTCTTCATCAGACATGTTGATGAAAAAGACCCATCTCACCATAGTTGAAACACTTGACTTTACTCAAGTAATTTTGCTTTCCCTTCATTCACACTGCAAGTGCCATGTCATCATCTAAAGCCTTCGTCTTCGGATGCAGATTCTCATCTCGCAACTCTTTCTAAATGAGTTCATCCCACATCCTATCCCATTTTGGCAGCTTCTCCCTGGAAACAGTCCCTTTGATGAAGGTTATCCAATCCTTGGTGAACCCTTTCAAGGAAATCCTTACCATATCTCCATTTGAGGTAGACACACTAATGGCAGCAAGCTCATCTTTGACCTAAGAAAATCTCGTCAAATAAAAGTTCACCCTTTCACCCTTTATCATCTTGGTGGAATTCAACTTATCCTCCAATACCAATACCTTTATCTCATTCTTATTCTGGAAGAAATTCTGAAGAGCCATCCACTTCTCATGTGCATTTTTCTTCCCAAAAAAATGAGGTATTAGGGCATCCTTCACACCATGTAGGATGATCAATCTCGCCCTCGCATCCAAATCTTCATATATTTCCAACTCCTTAGGGTGGGTTGGCTTCTTGATCTCTTTCTCGGTGAAATCCTAGAGTCCGTTGACCTGCAAGACCAACTTGATCGTTTCCTTCCAAGGACTATAATTGGAAAACCCCTCCAAATTGTCTTCATACCAGAGACTTGCCTACAACTTCGACATTGTAGTGAGCGCTTCACTTACAATGTGACCAACTCCCTCTCATGCTATACTTCACTGCGCACAAATCTGATTTAATTACTTCTAAAGTAACTTAGACACACTCTTCTGATATCATGTTGAGTTTCCATGACCTTGGGTCTAGGTTAGAGCCTTAAAATCATTGATGCTACCAAACCAAGAATCTCAACCATAAACTACTTTGCACAACGGAAATATAAAGCAGTAAATCACACATGCAAAAATCTACACAGTTTTTAACAAAATTGTACAATATGTACAATCCCAATCTTCATTATATTAAACAAAATATGAATAATACAATAGTCTATGGTATACAATATACAAGGGTAAAAAAAATTGTGCAACTTCGTTGTCGTAGCTTGTCCTATCGGTCCTTCACTTCCATACTTCTCACTAGTAGTGCCTTAGTCCATCAAGTCCACTACACATCAAGACTCCAAGAGGGTTTCCACATAAAAATGTTGCAAGTCACTTCTGCTACATGTACACGGGCTCATCAAACTTCTCTCTAGGCTAGCGAATCCCTGAGCTCCAATGTGCCTTCTAGTAGCCTCTTTCGTCCATCAAAGAGCTACTGATAAGGCTGCATTATTCACCCAATCATGCACCAACAACGTCCTTCTTGTATTCTTCTTTAGGGCTACTTTGGGTAGTCAACGCACTGCCCTCTAATCAGATCAATGGCACCCAATCATGTCACTGTCAATTCCTCTCCTAGGAAGACTTTTCACCTCCTCGAAAGATCCTCCACATGGCATCAACGAGCTGCTATGTCACGATCCAATCTTGTCAAGGATTTGGTCCAACACTCCTCCACAAAATTTTGTTTTCCTCCACTATTTTCTTGATGCTCCTACAATTCTGGTTAGGGCACAATATACATCCCTTAACCCTCCACGTTGTCAGCAAAAACTAGCCCTTAAGGGTTGCAGCCTGCCTTGGAGAGTCTTTGCTCATTCCACGCTATCCTCTGAAGGTTCTATCGACCTCAACACAATCCTAGAATACCTCCAACTACTTACTATGGCCTACGGCCTAACACAATAGTTTGTTGTAGCTCTTGGCCCCCTCCAAAATATGCTTAAACAACTCCTAAATAACAACGTAGTGTCCCTCTTCTCCTCGGCCTAGTATCCCAGCACTTCAGCCCTCAACACATCTAGCTTCCAACTTATTTTTACCACATAATATTCCCTCAACCCAATCTGCACTCATGTCCAGAACTTGGCCTCCAAACATACCTATCAAAGATATCTTGAAGTAGACCTTCTTCCACATTGTCCCTTGACTTCTCTTTGTTGTGGTTGGCCTCCAAATTTCAGAGCTATCTTGGATGAATGTTGCATAAGATGGATGTGTAAATGAAATCACTTCACCCTCCTTTTATATCCATATGAGGGGCTCCAACTAATTATTGAAGAGACCCATCTATTGGACAAATTTTACATCAATCCTACATGACTTGAAAACCAATAATTACTAGTCAACTTCATAAATTCATAACTTTGTTTCTAAAGCTCCAATTTGAGTGATCTTTGGAGCGCTAGAATCATCTCCCTAAGCTCTATCACCTCCAATTTTTACAAGCTCAAATTAATCATAGTTTTAACCCAAATCCCGATGGGTGAAAACCCCATACTTGGGTTCCAAGCCCAAAAGGTGCCCTTATGGTGCTTCGCCCTCCAAACCCTAAACCATAGGGCTTGCACTACCTCCCAAGCTACATAAATCAACACTCCCTCTTAGTGAGGGAGGTACTTCCAATACTTGAAACAAGAAGATGAATAAGACAACTTGAAAAATGTTTAAATAATCAACATTTTAAAAAAATTATGTACCCTCAGGACATCAAAAAATTTAGTGTGTCAAAAATATGCCTTAAAAAAATTGTTGATGTCTTTCGAAATGAGCATGAAAGTCACCAACATTTAAAAAACATTATCCACGCTTAATACTTTCAAAAATTTAAAGTGTAAAAAATAAGCCCTCTAAAAAAAAGGGGTTGATGTTGCATCAACACTTTTCAAAATAAACATGAAAATCACTAACATTAAAAAAAAAATGTTCAAACTTGATACATAAGAAAATTTAAAGTGCCAAATATATGATCCAAAACAAATTTGTATTATGAATAACCAGTTTTTAAAATCAGGTGATTTTTTTGCTACCTCAAAAAAATGGGTATTCAATAATTTTCTCGTTTGATCGGTAACTATGTTGCATCTAAATATGGTTAGTTTACACTTGGCACCACTACACTAGGTGTTAAGTTGTTGTTTGTTTCTCTTTTTCTCCTATCATCCCCTTTTAGTCTATTGAGTCATCTTTGTCTTGACATCATTGCACTCCCTAGGAATTTTTCAAGGAGACTTCGTGGCCTTTGCCCCTAGTTTCCTTTAGGACATTTTACTTCTCCCCATCGAGTTAGAGTTCATCCTCCTAGTCCTCCATTGAGTCCTCATTCTGACTCTAGTTTTTCTGATTATTATAGTTCTTCCTTTTGATTCCATGTCTTCCCAACCCAGTACTGCCACCATGTCAAGCACCAACGTGGGTGCAGGAAACCAAGGTGGTGACCAAGGTAACCCCACAAGTGGAACCTCTAGTGGTATAGTCACTCCTACTCCATTACTTCCTTTTATGGTTGGTTTGAGCCTCCCTAATTTCAGCTAGATTGTTAATGACCCTCTTCTCCATGACCCCAGTTGGTCTGCTATGCCTACCAAGCTTCCTTAAGACATCCCCAAGTTCGAAGGTAATCCTAGATAAGATCCCATAAATCATGTTTTCTCATTTCATATGTGGTGTTCATATAATTCCATCATTAAAGACTCCATTTGTCTTCATTTTGTCCAACACACCCTTAATAGATTTGTTGTTAAATGGTATGTGGACCAACCACATGCTTCCCATTCCACCTTCGTGACTCTAGCCATATTTTTTATTTCATACTTCCAGTTACCCCTCTGATATGACACTGGTATCGAACTCTTGACCTCTTTCTGTCAAACTTCTTCCACCCTCTTATCTGACCATGTCTAAGAATGGCGTAGAAGGAGGAGCATCTGTAAAGCTCCTGAATTTGAAGACCATGTCTATATGCATTGGTTCCTTAGATCACTTTTGGCCCCCATTCGTAAAGTTGACACCTCCCACTTACCCTAGTCTAAGGAAGATGCACTCAAAGTAGCTTTGAAATATGACTTTCTCTATGCACAATTAGGATATGTTTATATTGTCATTCGAGATATGCCTTGGCCTAGTTCTGCTAATACACTAGGGGCATCTCATGCCACTGATGGTATCATTGGATCTATTTCACACTCTCCAACTCCACCATATCCTCAAACTCACATGAGTTATCGTAAACCCCGGGGGGGCCAGTTCCACTTACACCTATCCCCCTCCTACTCCTTCCCATGGCAACTCTTACCAAGGTTCAAGCATGTCATACGCATATCACCATCCACATCAGTCGATGCCAAAGCCAGTGGTTGCTTCTCCTAGTTTTCACAATGTTGCCTCCAATAATTTATGTCCTTATGCACCGCCTAGTGCTCCATCCCCTCTGGCACCAATTCCCCAACCTCCCATGCCTCCTCCACCTCTGCCACAACGAAAACCACCCCCTCAAGGTCAAGTGTATGCTTAGCAGAGTGCAACCAATCCCACCAACCCCAAGAAAAAGAATAAGGGGAAGGGAAACCCAAACCAACCATCTCAAGGCAACCAAGGTCCACCACCTAATTCCCCTCAGGGTGACCATCCTACTCCCGCAACCCAGCAACAGGGTAGACAACCCAAGAAAAACAAGGCTCTTCATACGAATAAACCATGTGCTTTTTGTGGCATTTATGGCCATTGTACTCATGAAGGTCCCATATTGCATCAGATGCACCAAGCATGGGAAGCTCAAGCAGTTGCTTATAGAGGACCTCAACCTGTAGCGCCACCTCCTCCCCCTCCTACTTCATCGCAACTGGTTGTGCTTACCAATCCTTTTCCTCATCAGGGATATATATCCGCCCAACCCAAATAGGGTAATGCAGCTCCTCCACCTACATAATCTAGACTGAACAATTACCAGATTCTCGTGATGAATTCTAACAAAGTCAACGCTAAACAAGTCAACCTCTAGACTCGATCATGCCAATACGATAAGCCCCTTACAAATCAATGTCTGATTCTTAACCCATAGTATCCACTAAGCCTTTGTCATCACCAAATACCACCTTACAGACGCTTCCACCTAAATTTGAGTTTCCCCCGAAGATCCCCAAAGGTTCATTACGTCAAAAATGTTGCTTCTGCTAAAGCCTCCCATACCTATAGCATAGTAGATGACTTACGCAATCTCTTATTTCCATGTCAACATTGGAATTCCTCTAGACATGCCCATCCCAACGAAAATACAAACTCTCTACTTTAGGCATTGTGGATCCTTATGATGATCATATGATTGTCTTTGATTTAATAAATTTGAACATCCCCCCTTCCTTCCCTAGTTTCCTTTCAAAGACCAGTCTCCAAAAAGAATGCTACAATCCAGCGGTGTATCATAGATGAAGGTACCTCCACATGTGTGATGGACACTAGTGTTTGGAAGCAACTCAGATCCCTTGACCTATCCCCATCAACTATCACCCTTCGTGCTTGGGGCGGTCATCCCTCATAGCCCCTTGGTTTGTATTGCAACTTTCCTATCACTATTGATAGCAAGACTGTCTTAATTGATATCAAAGTCATTGATCTTCTATTAGATTATAAGATCTTGTTGGGTTGTAGTTACACCTATGCCATGTATGTTTTCGCATTTGTTGACTTTCGCAAGGTCTGCTTTCCCCACAATAGAAATATCGTCACTATCGATCAGTTGACTTGTTATGACCCTTAGTATCAAACATATCCTTATACCATTATGTCATCAATTACTATAAATAAGACTATCACTTCATTTATTGATGTATCTCCTAGAGTCTATAAATATTCCATGCTGCTTGGGGCTTATTATGCCCCACCGCCTACTCCTTCTGAGCCTAGTTCGTCTAGTGTTTGCATGCTTCAGGCATCACGGACTGGCCATAAGAAATCTGGTATGCCTTCATTACAGCCATCTCTTCCACAACCTCCTACTCCTAACTCAACCCAACCTTTAGGTAAAATTCCTTATAGTTCATTTCCTTCTACTAGTATCTCTCTCACTCCTTTTCAACCCAGAATTGTTCCCTCAGGTCTTAACCATCTCGAAACAGTTCCCCAGGTCATTACCCTTCTAGTCAGACACCTTTCTTATTCTCGCCTCCTAGAATCTATCCTACCCCTGTCATGGCAATGTTGAATTTACCTAACATTATCTTGGGGATCCAAATCTGGTACATTGATCCTCGCATAAACACTCCTCCTAATCAACTCAAACCTTATACAACTTTGACCCTGGATCAACCTATTATTCCTACCCCTTCCTTTGCTTCAGATCCAAAATAACCTCAACAGCAAGCCAATCCTATTGCAAAATCATCTGGTGAGGGGGGAAATCCCAGAAAAGGGGAACCAAAGACAAGGCACCCCAAACAACTCCAGCTCCTCCTAAGCCTCCAAATCCTACTCCTCCATGGACTTTGTGTAACGTTGTTGGGCACGCTACCAATAATTTTCCTGAACTTCCTCATATAAAAAATGTGGTGTCTGATACCTTTCTTGACTTTAACATTCCTGAGGTCCATGTCACCTTGACCAAGTTAGCTAAGAAGAACATATCCTTGTGCACGAATCACCCTTGTTCTTTGTGCAACAACTATGGCCATTATTCCCATCATTGTCCTCGTCTCAAATATTTTCTTGATACACTTCAATTGCTTTGTGAGTTAGATGTCGCTCGTAGTAATTCCGCTATAGGTTTTAACCCCGTATAGAAATTACTTGCATAAGAAATATAAAACACAGAAAATAAACAATGCAAGAGCATAACACATATACACAGAGATTTTCCCCTAGATCCCAAAATCGGGACTACCAACTTGATTTTTCATTATGTTCCTTTCAATTTTGTAATACATATTTATACATGTTGAAGCATCCAATACCATGGACCAAAAACCATCACGTCCAAAACCATGGACCGAAAACCATTGCGTCCAAAACCATGTGCCAAATATCATGCACAAAACCATAGGTAGGTCCGTCACACCTAATATAGGGTCCAAAAACAAAATCTTCTAGGGTGCTGCCTTGGACCCCATAGAGTGGGGTTACCTACACCCCTCAAACCCCCTGTGACTCCCCCCGCTACTCAATCGACGCAACGAAGGGGGGGTTCTGCCCCCCTTCTAACCCCCGGGTTAACTACATGGGCTAGTCGTGGAAAGAATATAACACAACCCAACATTCTCCCACTTTGTGTTTTCTTTCCATAGGGGGCCACAAGAGAGCTTAGTCATTTATCCAACCCTACAATGCCCATTGTTTCTCTACACCAAGAGAACCTCTCAGAGCTTACATATTTTCTCAATGCATCTGGAGTATTCTTCAAAGTGTCCACCTTTACCAACAACACCTTTTTGTCTTCTATCATATCCCTCACAAAGTGATACTGAACATCAATGTGCTTTGTCTTTGAATGATATGTAGGGTTC
>APFE030417773.1:16793-46902 GCA_000404065.3 Pinus taeda
CCCAAACCATCTTGCAGGTATCCTTCTTGAACACTATTTTTACACCTGCATCATCCAGCTTGCTTACAAAAATCAGATTTCTGGCTAATGCAGAAATATGTAGAACACCTAGAAGTGTTCTAACCCTTCCACCTTGCAACTTCAACTTTACTTTTCCGTGACCAACAATTCTAGCCTTCCTATCATCCCCCAAGAAGACATCACCACCATCATATTTCTCATACTCGCATAACCACTCTCTATGGGGAGTGAAGTGAAAGGATGCACCTGAGTCAACCAAGCATGGCTCATGATCTACATGTGTACATGAAGAAGCCAAGTACACATCCCCATCTTCATCTGAGATGGCTTTTGCCTCTGCTGAAGGAGCATCATTAGATCCCTTTCCTTTATTAGGAGCTTTATATTTATAGTCCCTTTTGTAGTGCCCTTCCTTTTCGCATTTCCAGCACACCACCTTTACAAGTTTTCCTAGAGATTTAGATCTCCCTCTAATTTATATCTCCCACTCAATGACTTATTTTTGCTTCTTTTTTGGGACCATCCTCGTACAGACAAGGAATCACCATTCTAACTCTCTATATTTTTCCGTCTCATCTCCTCCATCAGCAAGGATGAGACTATTTCATCAAACTGCAAAGTAGTTGTATTGCTACTTATTGTAATAACCATACTATCCCATGAATCTGGTAGAGAACACAACAAAATGATGCACTTATCTTCATCTGAAATTTTAATATCAACAGATAATAACTAACTTACCACAGTATTAAATGCATTTAGATGCTCTGTCACTGAGTCTCCATCTTTCATCCTTAGGTTATACAGCTTTTTCCATAGGAATAGTTTATTCACCAAAGACTTAGATTGGTACAAAGTCCCTAACTTGTCCCACAAAGCCTCAGTCGTAGCTTCCTCTAATACATTCAGCAATATTGGATCTGAGACACACAAGCATATTGTGCTCTTTGCCTTCCAATCTAACTTCTTCCATTATGCATCGAACACTCCCATTGGTTTAGTACCCAGATCTACCACAATCCAGTGATCTTTATCCACCGACAGATCCTCCATCTTGAGTTTCCACAACTCAAAACCCTGACCATTAAATTTATCGATCTCTACCTTTCCACTGCTCGACATCTTCTTTCACCACCAGAATCAATCTCGCAGATCTCCCACTGAATAGGGTCTACCATAGGCCCAAGCGAAAGCCCTCAACAACAAAGGCGTCCCCTTGAAGCTGAAACATCTTTGATACCAAATGTAGGTTTTAACCTCGTACAGAAATTACCTGCATACAAATTCTAAAACACAGAAAATAAAAAATGCAAGAGCATAACACATAAAACACATATACACAGATATTTTCCCCTAGATCCAAAACTGGGACTACCAACTTGATTTTTCATTATGTTCCTTTCAATGTTACAATACATATTTATACATGCTAAATCATCCAATACCATGGACCGAAAACCATTGCGTCCAAAACCATGGACCAAAAACCATTGCATCCAAAACCATATGCGAAAAATCATGCGCAAAACCATAGGTAGGTTCGCCCAACCTAATATAGGGTCCAAAAACAGAAATTTTTGAGGTGCTACCTTGGACCCCATAGAGTGGGGTTACCTCCACTCCTCAAACCCCCTATGACTCCCCCCACTAGCAATCGGCACAACGAAGGGGGGGTGCTCCGCCCCCATTCTAACCCCCTGGCTAACTACGTGGGCTATTTGTGGAAAGAATATAACACAACCCAACATCCACCTCTCCTCTACCTATGACTTCTAGTCCTACTATTATGCCAAAATAGGAGGTCTCTCAACTACCCATCGTGATCCCTCCTCCTGACGTCAAGATGACAAATATTTCAACTCGTATTCTCTACCTGTCATCATCCATGGGATCAATCTATTGGGACTCTCTTGACATCCCCTATTGCGATTATGTCAAACCTTCTTCAAAGAACCCTTCAGTCTCAACATCGGTAGATGTCACATCTACTCGTCATTTGTCTCCCCTTATTGACGATGTTCATGTGAACCTTGTCTCTCATGGTGATTCCTTAGGTAGATCCTCTTCATCATGTGGTCTCTCTTCCTCACGTCATCCCATCTTCCTTTCTGATGAAGACATCATGGAAGCCATGACCACCCATGATTATTCTTGGCATGATATGCACCATCATGCGTACTTCCTTCCATAGCAAACCCATGATCAATATGTTGTGGAGTCCAAAATTATCCTCACCTATTTGCAAATGCATAAATTCACCGCCCATCTTCCTTGTGATGATCGATGACATATTCGACATCAAGCCCCTCGCAATCTCCTACTCAGTGACAATATTTATCATCGTGTTGTTGATTCTATACTTTTTCGTTGTCTCACCCGTGTTGAAGCTGAACAATTCCTCAATGCCTATCACTATGGCGCTTGTGGTGGTCATCTCTCTAGAATGGCCACTTCCCAGAAAATCATGTGTGTTGGCTATTTTTTGCCTTCTCTCTTCAGCGATTGCATTGAGGTAATCAAACATTTTCCCAATTTCAAATTATATGCCCCTAAGACTTGATATCCACCTTCTCCCCTCCATCCTGGCATTGCAATCAGTTCTTTTTGTAAATGAGTTAATAACTTTATGGAGTGTCAACCCCCATCTACTAATAACCATAAGTATATTATCGTGGTCATGAACTATTTCACCAAATGGGTTGAAGCCATGCCCACGTTCAATAACACCACAGCGACTGCATCCATGTTCTTTTTTAACCATGTTATCACTCGATTCAGAGTTCCAAAACAATTGGTTTCTGACCTTGGCCGACACTTTGAAAATGAGATCTAGCATGAGCTATCCTCACTGTTGGGATTTGAACATCAGTATTCATCATCTCATTACCCCTAAGGAAATGTCTAAGTTGAAGTTGTGAATAAAATCCTTAAAACTATTCTTCAACGAACAGTGAATAAACATGAGACCAACTGGCACCTTATGTTATTCCCTGTGTTGTGGGCCTATAGTACCTCTGTCAAAACCACCATTGGGTTTACTCCTTTCCACCTTGCCTTTGGACAAGAGGTAGTCTTACCAATCGAGTGCAAAAGCCCCTACCTTCACCATGTTGTAAAACTTCACCCTAAAACTCAACATTTAGAACAATGACATCATGCTTGAGCACACTAATGAATACCATCATGTTGCATTGCAAACCATTGAAGCAGCTAAAAAGTACACCAAATCTTAGTATGATCGGAAGTCCACCCTCGTACCTTTCATGAAGGAAACCTTATTCTTGTCTATGACCAAGCTCATGATGTCTTGGAGCATGTGTTGGGCAGCGGATCCCCCCATAACATGTTTTGAGGCTAGAAGCCTGAATTTTGGTAAAAGTGTAATGTAGAGACCCCATGAAATGCGGGCGTGGAGCGTGAGAGTCTGGGGTTGTCCACCCTAAAACAATATAATTTAATGTATGGTATGTCGGCCTACCCATGGTCCGCGGACCATGTGATTGTATAAATAGAGCGAGGCTCTAAGTGTAAAGGAAGTCTTATTTTGGAGAAGTCATATGGGTTTTGGATGTTGAATTAGCTCTGAGTCTGTAAGTTTGAGTCTTGGGTTGTAGTAATAGGAAGAGGCTCTGCAACTGAGTGTGCAGAGGCTTGGTAGAGTCTGCAGTTGTGTGCACAAACCCCTGCAGCTGAGTGCACAAGGCAGAGTTGGGATTGTACTTGGATAGAGAAGTAATAAAAGATAAGTTGATTTTGGAATACTGTGTGTCTATTCTTTTGTTATATTTACGCATCTCTTTACAGTTTAGAATTGCACGCACTTGTTATGAATTTTGAGTGATTAATGAGAATATTGGGCCCCCATAATTAAGTTAAGATCTATAATAAAAGAACAATAAGGAATAAGGATCTAGACAACACCTCTTCGTGCTCTTTAAAGAGCTACGCGGAAGCAGTTGTACAAGTTGCAAAGGACAGATGGCTGCGCGGAGTAGAAAAAGCATGCAAGTTGGGTTTACAAACTTCCCAGACTTCATCAAGACATCCCTAGCGTGTAGAAACTTGGTTCTAGTACCCTCCCATACAACCTCGAGTGAGACCTCAGTCCGCGCACCGCGGACTGTCGCCGAAAGGGCCGGTAGTTTCAAGATTTGTTTGGCTAAATCACTTCTGAACCTGGGTCAGTCCCCAATAAGCTAAAAAATGGTTTTGTTTCTGAGACCAAGATCTACCTAAGGGATGTCTGATGTCGTGCCACTGGAACCCAACAAATAAGGAAATTGAAGAGTGGTTGGACAAGAAGATTTGCGAGTTCATGACACAGGAAAACATAACTCCACAGGTATCCGAGAAAAGGTGATTGGATCGCTACGTGTATACAGAAATCCACGAGATCTTCTTCGCATTATTTCATTATGAAATGTATGAGTGGATCGTGAGGTTAGCCGATAGCATGGAAGATTAGCCACCACTTGCTTCACCTCCTTCACCTCTTTCTCCACTTACTCCACCTTCCCCAAACCCATAGTTCAGCATGGTGAGCGCAATCAAGTTACCCGTATTCAGAGGAGTAGGGAATGAGGATCCAGACCAGTTCTGGTTCATGGTAAGAGCAGTGTGGGAAGCGCAAGGGGTCACGGACGACAACATTAGGAAGGATACATTGGTAAGCATGTTGCAGGATTGCGCATTAACATGGTATATCAAGCACTCTAATGATCACCCAAATGCAGGAATAGCATAGATCCAAAATGCGTTGAACAAAGAATTTCGCTGACCAAAATCAGAGACACAGTCAATCATTGGATTTAAATAGATCATAATGCTTCCAGGCGAGACCCCCTGGGTTATGGATCAGTGACTGAAGAGCAAAATCTGCGAGGCTAATATGATGCTCACGGATGTACAACACTACGCATGGTTTGTGGCATCTCTAACACCACACCTAAGGATGATGCTGTCACAACAGAAGCTGTCTACCTAGGTCGAAGCGTTGTAAATGGAGATGAGGTTGCATGAGACACTGATACAAGATTTGGGGCTGGGAGTTCAACAAATCCATGCATAACTACAGAATCTCTACCTGGAAATGCAGAGCTTGAAGCATGATAGGGCACCATGGCCGGAGGTGCACAAGGAAGTGTGGTACATAAAATGCAAAGACCATGGCCACAACAGGACCACTTTTTGGTATTTGCGAACTACTTGGCAGGAGGAGGGCCAATGCCATTGAGACCGGAGGCACAAGCAGGGACAAATGAAACACCCGCACTATGGTGCGTGATCTATCAGATAGGAGGAAAGCACATGATGGATAATTTTCATTTGTTGCAGAATTATACAACGACACCCCAACAACTGTTTTGTAATTTCTATAGGTCGATGGGCCACAATGAGCATACTTGTCAGATCTATGAGTTAATGATGGATCGGACCCCAGCATATCAGATGCAAATAGAAACGTGAACCCTCGACCCAGTGGCGGGAATGGTGTGCAATGGATTTCACAGGTGAGGTTGAGGATGAGGAAGAATGGGGCCAGGAAGGGGCTACGGATAGTTAATTTGTTACAATTGCAGAGGACCAGGGCACTACACCCACAATTGTACCAACCCAATGAGAGTATCATGTTCATAATATGCTCAGTTTGATCATGAAATGGTATATTTCCCTATGTTGATTGCACAGATGCACGAGAAAGGGGTACTCCAGCCTACTCCAACTCAAAATATTCAAATGATGAGGTTTGAACCACATAAAGAAGACCCAAATGTGAACATAGTGCTCAGAATTGGTTTGACTATAGGGGAAGATAAGGGGAAGCAGCCTGAGGAAGATAGATGGGTTTGCAAGGTCCCTACAAAGGAACCTGAGTTTGACTTAGAACGCACAAAGGAGACCTTTATGGAAGCTAAGAAGAGCTTCGTGGAGGCCTCCACTTCAGGTAGTAAGGATTAACCAGAGATAGGGATGGATCCTTCTATGGTTACTACCATTTTGGAGACATGCATGAAACTATTGCGCGACAATAAGTCAGTTAAGGGACTACAGGAGTTGATAACTAGGTGCGTAGGATCAGGGGAACTGCGTGTAGTCTGGAAACTGGGAAAGCATGCATTGCGCACTGAGAGGGAAATGAGATTGACGGCGCAGATTGGTGAGTATGAAATGGATCAGGTATTCCTAGACCTGGGTTCAGACGTGAATGTATTACCAAATAAAACATGGGAACGTATGGTCAGGTCTGTGTTACAATGGTCCCCTATTCAATTACGAATGGCGAACCAACAAAATATTTTGCTAATGAGGAGGTTGCAAGGGTAACATTTGATATCGAAGGCGCGAGCACGCAGACAAACTTTGAAGTAATAGAGATTGTTCATGATAAAAATCCTTATCCCACATTACTAGGAATATACTGGGCCACTGATATGAATGGATTCATCAATCCGAAGAAGCGGAAGATGAAATTCAAGAAAAAGTCCCTACGCATAGTAGTTCTGCTAGACCCAGCCAAAGGAGCATGCTACAGTGAACCAATGCGCGATGATGAAAGCGGAGATGAGTTGGATTTTATTTACCAGATAATAGCGCAAGACCAGGATCGGGTGAACCCAACTGCAGATGGGAGAATCTCATGGGAGTGCGACAATTCCTATACTTCGGATTCAGACGAAGAAGTAGAATTCTAGCAGATTTGGTTGCACAAAGTGACAATGTTGAATTGCAACATGATTATTAGATCCCTGTGTTGCATGATAAAATAGAGGCAAGGGAACTGCCAACATATGATGGAGTGATAACAGTGGATGAATTCCTAGACAAATTTGAAAGCATAGTACAGGAACAATAGCAGTACGGTGCGCTGGAATGGGCACTGCGCACAACGCCTGCACGATGGTGGAATACACATTAGAAGACCATTGGAAACTGGCACGAATGTAGGAGATGTATGCGCTTGTGGTTTGGAATCCCCCAGCATCGAACGAGAGCCAGGCAACCAGGGAAATGTAGTTTGTGTGCCCACCTGTGTCGATGGGTGCAGATGTGTGCTGTGCAAGCACATCCTAGACTAAGGATTGAAAATCAGAAACAGACACGGTAGCAGGAAAAGCGACACACACCACAAATATTCCACGTCGGAGCATTCACAAAGCTGTGCAGAATCATGAACAGAGTTTACCAGGTGGAACGAACTGATTGGGACCTGCGCGTGCCAGCGGTCTGAGGGGCCTATAGGGCTATGCACAAGAACCTGAGCACGGTAATGATTCCGAAGAAGACAAGTAGATTCTAGGCTGTAGCTTTGGGAAAGAATCCTCATGCAATAACTCCCATAATTGAGACAGCACGCGAGGACCAGAGCGAAGAGATTATGTAGCCACGCAAGGATGAACATATGCATATTCAATAAGCCATTTGGCGAGGGAACCTTAAGCTTCATTAACTCGAAGAAGATCAGGTACACCGTACGACTGAAGCAGAAAATCATAGTAATGGACGCAGATATCAGAGATCTGGAAAGAAAAATCGCACAAGAATTACGTGTCGAAAAAAGGATAGGGCAACGTATGGGAAGCCCTTCCACCACACTAGAAGATTGTCGTCGAGAATTTCTGGCTATACTACCATGGCCGCGACCACACCTTATCAGACAAAGTAACCAAGGAACCGCACTGCATAAGGAATAATGCGAGGTGCTGACTAGCGTGAGGGTAACTAAGGTAGACCCACGGACCAGGGTGGAAGGTGACTTGAAGCCTCACACCAGTAGTGCAACCAACTGACTATCCATAGGAAGCACAGTCTCAGCGCTCCAAGCAATTGAAAGAGAGAGCGGGACTATAAAAGAGTTTGTGTGGGAGCTACGCGACACGGAAGCTGTGACGCACAGGTCGTGCTCATGAATAAGGGGTTGTGCTGCCACCCAGGTAGGTTGGAAAGTGACCATTGCTATCACTATTCATGATAAGATGTCTAATTTAAGGCAACAAGGAGCGGACGACAAGCAATTAAGACACAAATTCAGAACTAGATTTGGGACTATGTACCACCATTCTCGCATTAATGAACCAAATATGGGGGGAGCGGTCAAATTTGAATTCAAAAGGGCCTAAAAACCACAAGTGGCTCTCCACTGAACAACCCTTGGCATTTTGAGAATTCAATTGCTACATTATCAAGTGGGTATAAACCTAACAAATTTGGAGGCTGTGAGAGCAAGTCCGTAGTTTTAAACATTGCCGAAGGAGACACAGGATTCCCTTATCAGAATGATGTCAACAACCAAAGGAGCCATGTAGAGCTCTATGCCACTAGTATTTGATGCACCAGAAATCCCTAAATCGTCCCAGATACCGAGGGCCAAAAAGGATCCACAGGCAGAAGGACCGATCCATATGTCTCCTCAAAATCTGTGGTTCAGCAAACTGTCTATGGAAGATAAGGGCAAGACAGTTAATATTGAGACAGATGATGAAGAGGAGGATCTTCAGGCCTTTTTAGAAGAGATTGAACCAGACGAAGAAGTGGTGGAAGATATTTATCCAATGCGCGCTACAAAAAAACCACCCAAATATGTCCCCCCACAGAAAGGGAAGGAAAAATTACCCAAGGACGTGGACATCATTAAGAGCGCACTCGAAACCCTACTCCTCCCAGATGGAATTCTATTTGAGGGTTTAGCCCTAGGCTACGTACCGACAATGAAATTTGAAGATTGGGACCTTGTGGATAGTGAAAAGTTCCCACATCTGGAGACTAGCCAACTTATGAAACAAAGCAAGGAGGGGGTGGTCACAGCGCTGCAGCCATGAAAATGGTTGCGCGAGGTGGAGGAGGCTGGGCTACTCCACCTAGTATGGATTCCTCACTTTCACTGAGCACCAATCACGATATTTGTCATCAGGCAACTGCTTTGCCTAGTGCATGAGGGTTACTTGTGGCTGGAGGAGTTGATTCCCATTACGGTGGAGCTGATTCATAGGATTTCAAACCTTCCCTACATGGGAAGGGACCCCACGGAAATAGCTGGCCAAAGCGGAGACTTTGCGCTCGCAAAAGCCATGAAGAAGAAATACAAGCTAGAGAAGAAGCATAGGGGCTACGTGATTACTAGAATTCAAGACAAAGCGGTGCGCGTAGCCACTTAGCTGTTGGTAGGAAAACTGATGAGAAAATGTCGCAACAACGAGGTACCAGCAACGGTCATCGCGCTGGCCAAGCAATGCGCCGAGGGGGTACAATTCAACTAGGCGCAGTTCCTCTGCGAGGAGTTCCTGACTAACTGCAAGGAAATTCAAGAGCAAGGTAAGACCTTCCACTACGCATGGTTGCTCTTATCCATCTTGTTGATTGCAGGGGAATTGCCAAAGGACAGTCAGTTTCCTCCCCTAGACTAGGACTTGCCAGAGGCAGCGAATTATGCGTCACTCTAGGCGACAAGGCACACCACGTGCATCCATAGATCAAGATCTTCTGGATACTCATGGAGGCGATCATACGGATGTGGATCCACAAACGGCTATGCCTATCCCCCGCCATATACAATAGCCTGCGGAGCTTTGCAGACTTTAAGGCGGATATGCAAAATGTGTATATCAAGGCGCGAAAGGACCTGGAGCAGAACTAGACCAAACTCCTGTTCATCGCAGTCGATGACATGGTTTTCGCAATGCTTGACTCATGGACACCCAAATGGTGTGCCTCGGATCTGGCAGCACGTGATGAGGTAGCGGTACAAAGAGAGAAGGATGCCACCAAGATGTTGGCACAACAGAAGCTGAACGAGTAGCTCGCCAAGGAGGTAAGGGCTTCCTGCAAGGCAACGAAGGCCACCGCAGAGCAAACCAAGGATGCCGAAAAAATAGTAGTAGCAAGGGCCACCATGACGCAGGAGAAAAGAGGCATGGACCTGACCACAGGACATGGGATAGATGATACGGTGGAAGGCACGAACCCAAGCACCACCTCTACATAATTGAAATGGCCCGCGAGACGGAACGAATTGGCCCACAGAAGAAGACCAAGGCTTCCAAATTGGATGGGGAGCCTATTACACTGACAGAGGGTGATCTACACGAAATCGAAGACACAATTCATGAGGTCACCAGTGGGGCACTCCAAGAAGCAATGACAAAGCAGCAAAATATGTTAGGGGCACTCAGGGTACAAATGCAGGGACTTCAGGTGCGACTCCCATAAGAAGGAATGGTAGTCGTCTACAGTGCCACAGGAGCATCGACAACAGAGCAGTTGTTGTAGGCCAAAATGGCTGACACCGTCACTCTGCCGAAAGGAGCACTGAAAGCAGACAACATGGAGGATAGAGCTGTAGTAGGGCGGATCAAGGGACTCAGCCTAAACATGACTACCCTTCTACGGTATATTTTATACCAGCTATAGGATGGAGCGATGACAGAACTCCGTGCTAGAGAGGGACGCACTGTGCAAATGTTAAGTGAACAACGAATCAACATCGAACATCTTAGCCTACAGAATGATGAAGAAGTGGCTAAGAACCAGCAGTTGGAGAAGATAGTAGAGGAAGCATGTCGCCGCATCCCAGAACTGGAAATTGCGACAGATCTTCCGGTAAGAATACAGACCCACAAATTGGCCAATGGATTCCGCGAGGTAAAGGAGGAAGATACAAGGATCCAGCTGGACCTCAACCTACAAATTTTTGAACTACAGTTAAAGGTGCAGCCCTCCACGCCCCTAGAAGTTCGAGATCATCACGTCAGCGATATTCGAAAAGGGTTGGAAGAAATTGAACAGGTAGTGTAGAGCTACACCACGTTGTTGGAAGAATCTTTTGGGGTCCTCATAACCTTACAAGAGGATCCCACCATATAATGGTTGGAAACAAAGGAGCGGAAGCTTCAAATGCAATAAGATAGTGTGTGCGGGACAGTGCAAATAGTGGTCCTAACTCAGCAGCTTGTGAGGCTACAACAGGCAAAGGCATTGAATGAGCAAGTGGATGTAACACGCCAAAAAGAGGAAGTACTTAAAGCATGCATCCAACCTTGGATTGATGAGGCTTTCCTCATCACGGCTGACATCGAAGGAAAACTCACGCAAATGAAAGTGATGCATGACCTGTGACAGGGATTTGACACTGACAATGAGCATTCGGCTGAGCAAGTAGAACGGATCCAACAGACGGAAAAACAGTGCGCAACGGATCTTCACATAGCATAGGCATAGTTAGATGGACTTCGCGCAAATATCGCCGCACAAGAAAAGTGACTCGAAATGAGTCACGATGATTATGTTGGGGACCTGTTGGGTAGCAGATCCCCCCATAGCATGTTTTTGGGGTTGGAAGCCTGAATTTTGGTAAAAGTGTAATGTAAAGACCTTGTGAAATATGGGCGTAGAGCGCAAGAGTCTAGGGTTGTCCACCCTAAAATAATATAATTTAATGTATGGTATATCGGCGACCATTGGATTGTATAAATAGAGCAAGGCTCTAAGTGTAAAGGAAGTCTTAGTTTGGAGAAGTCATATGGGTTTTGGATGATGAATTAGCTTTGAGTTTATAAGTCCAAGTCGTGGGGTGTAGTAGTAGGAAGAGGCTCTGCAACTGAGTGCACAGAGGCCTGGTAGATTCCGTAGCAATGTGCGCAAACCCCTGCAGCTGAGTGCGTGGGGCGGAGTTGGGATTGTACTTGGACAAAGAAGTAATAAAAGATAAGCTGATTTTGGAATATTTTGTGTCTACGCTTCTGTTATATTTATGCATCTCTTTACAGTTTATGATTGCGCGCACTTGTTATGAATCTTGAGTGATTAATTAGAATATTGGGCCCACATAATTAAGTTAAGATCTATAATAAAGCACATTAAGGAATAAGAATCTAGACAGCACCTCTTCGCGCTTTTTACAGAGCTATGCGGAAGCAGTTTCACAAGTTGCGAAGGACAGATGGCTGTGTGGAGCAGCGCAAGCGCTCAAGTTCGGTTCGTGAACTTTCCAAACTTCATCAAGACATCCCTAGGGTGTAGAAACCTGGTTCCAGCACCCTCCCATACTACCTCGAGTGAGACTTCAATCCATGCACTACGGACTATTTCCGAAAGGGCTGGTAGTTTTGGGATTTGTTTGGCTAAATCACTTCTAAACCTGTGTCAGGCCCCAACAAGCCAATAGTATGGGAAGTTTGAACCATTATGGCTAGGTCTTTACATCATTCGTAAATGTTTGGGTAAAGGGGCATACCTTTTAGAGGGTTCGGAAGGAAAAATCCTTCCTAACACTTGCAATGCACTCTACCTAAAGAAATTTTACCCATAACATTTCCCATTGAAATGCATTTACTTTTTTCTTTCCTGCATTCAGGTATTTTGTATCCTCATCATCTTATTCATTGTCTTCTTGCGTCTTTCAAATGGATCCTTCATCAACACCTCATATCGGTTATACCGACGATGCGAGTCGCTTCTCCAGGAATCTAGCCTCGATGACTTGGACCATTTTCACCCCTTTGCATTCATTAGTCCACTATAACAACATTTGCATTAGATCTGCCACCAATAACCAGGGTGAATATGATGTAGTAATAGTTTTTTTAGCCGTTTCCCTTGATCATCGCATTCTTCACCTTCATGTTTGCCTTGATTTCTTGCTACTTTTCATGCAATTGAATGGTGTTTATCATGCACATAATTCTGTCCTATTTACAAAATATCTACGATTTAAGATTTTAGCATGCGAATTTGAATCCATTTCATTCAGTCGTGTTCCTAGAGCACAAAATAACTTTGTAGATAACACAACAAATAACATTCTAGATTGGAATTTATCACATGAATATACAAGAATACATCCATAACATAAATAAATGGTGAGCCACAATCGTCACAACAAATTCATAACCAAATTATGTATCTGTTGAAGCCTCGAAAATCAGGTCAGCAACAAGGGGGATACCCGCTCGGTCCGGACCTTGGTTGGCAGCTCCTTTTTCGTTTGGTATAGCGGGTGAAATCAGGCATATGGGACCAGTTTCCCAATTCAAGTGTGTGTGTGAGAAAGATTGATGTTTCTGGTTTAACAATTCCTAATTAAGATGCTCTAATTCTAACTTTAATATAATGACATGCAGTTGTATTCTAATAAAACATAAACTTCTAAGTCTATACTAACCCGGGATGTAATCTTTCTTCTGTGCAATCTAAAATGATTTCAAATAACAATCGGTAATAAATATTATTCAACTATTATAAGAAAATAATTCAATATAGATGAACCACTTCACATAAAAAGTTAGGCGAAAAAGTTGTGAAAAGCATATCACACAGTAAGCTACTCATATATTAAGCACAAATAAATAACTATCACCATACAAAAGTGCCAAATGATAACTCAGGTATTCAAGCATTAACATATAAACAATTGAACTTAAATATCGCTTTAACACAAAAGATAGAAACAGTTAAGAGATAGAAGTACCATTTATAACTAGTTCTACTCATGAGCTTCAAGCGATAACTATTTATCTCTTCTTAATCCAACATCCACTAAGAGTACAGAAGTGAAACATCAGTAGCAGATATCAAATGCAAAAATCAATAAATCTTATTCCATTCATTCATCAAAACCTCCTCGGAGGGTGCAAAAGTGCATGTTCTAAGGACAAGTTTTTGATAAATTTTTGGACCCTTTTCTAAATGCATGAGAAGGGTTTAAATACTACTAACTACATCTAAAAATAACTTATTTACAAAAATTTAGGATACGGTTTAAATGATCGTCCTTTCTATAGACAAAATAAAGCAAAACAATTTCTAAATTAAATCTAATATCTAACTATTTTTGTATCTGATCCTTAGCATCGCAAGCATGCATTCAGCATTTGATTGCGAAAAGTCGGTTAGCCGACTTCAGCCTTTAACTGTGCTGCAAAAATGGAATCGGTAAGAGTTGGTGCAACATCTTCGGCAGAACTGATGATGCTTTTGAGAGTAATATACTGACTGTGTGGTTTCACTAAATACTTTTAAGGATATTTATGACCATTACCACTGATTTTAAGATTCAAAATTTACCTTTTATCTCTGACATAATTTTTTTTCGAGTTTCTGGGACTTACAAGTAGCTGAGAAATTAGAATCTTTCCATTTTGAGAAGTTTTACCTAGCGATCGAAAACTGCCTCCATTTCTTAATTTGGGCTTCCTTGGTGCGATTTTTCCCTATTGCGTGCTTTCTTGTAGCGGATGTAAAGTTGAAATTTTGTGAGAATAATGATTCGAGAGCTCTTGACCCTGAGTCTTAAACTGTTTGTTTTTTATGTCAGCGTTGTCCAGTACCCATTTAACCATGTCTGTATAGGGGATAATTTTAGGCCTCGTCGCTAGCTGGTATAGGAATGAACAAGTTAAGTCTGCAACTAATGCTTCAAAAGAACTCTGTGAGCCTGTAGTAGTCGTAACCCCCATTACCTTAGGATTCTCTTTCTCATGTATATTATAAATGCCTTTCCAAGTGGAAATACCCACATCTCTGTTGCATGCGGTGTCTGTGTACAAAGGTGCTATTTCTTTAACTTCAGACATCAGAGACTTGCCTTTCTTCTCCATAGTTTCTTGTATACTGCTTTGTATAATTCTTTGTTTTTTGTTCCTGTAGTTTACAAGTGAGGTGAGAGTAATAATAAGGAATAATGGCAAGAAAGCTTTAAAATGCCAAAGACACGCAAAAGTGTATCACCTTATGTGAACTAGTTTCTAGATAAACACAAGGTCGTATTTCATTAACAACTGGCAACTACCTCATTAATTAGCATTAAAGCGCATAACCAGGTCTCGTTTTATGAAACGTTTTTCAAAGAGTGAGCCGAGATATTTTGCGATGGAGTAATTCTACGATTTTCTTTGCAATATTGCAGATCGTTGTAATGCACTATCGCAAGATTGCAATATCGCAATATCGCACTGTCATTCTTTTGTAAGATCGCTTTGTCGCTCTATCGCGATATCGCTATATCACTATATCGCTATATCGCATTGTCGCAACATCGCATAATCGCACTATGTGCTTATTTCATGTTAATGTATTTCTTGAGATGTGCAATTTTGTGATATGCGTCATCGCATATCGGCGTTTTCTGCGGTTTTCCAGCGAAAGTGCGTTTGAAGGCATGTGATGTGATATTTGTTTTTCATTATGTAATCTCGCATTGCAATCTCGCATACTTAGAGTTTGGCTTGTAAGAAGGCATCCTGTTATCCTTTCTGCAATGCGATATTCCATAAGGAATGACTTTATTTTTCCTCACCATGAAACTTAAGCTTTTTTAGATTTTGCAAAGGTATTTTCCTAAGTTTATGATGGTGAGGTTTATTAAAAAGGAAATGTTACCACTAATTCATTTTTAAAAAAATTTTGACTAAGGGTCCCTACTTATTTAGTATTAGTAATAACGCTAAATAAGAAGGGGGGGTTGTTGGTGGCCACAACAGTATCCTAATACCCAAGATATAGTGTTTGGAGTCCATTACCCTAAATACATCTAACATGCCCATAGCATATTACAACAAAAACAAAAATAGGGGACCACATGTCCCTATGCCTAATCACTATCCTCTAGAGGATCCTAGGCCAATGGCTCCATTCCTCTTGCTCGTAAGCGTTGAACTACCTAACCGGTCATCGTTATGTGCATTGTGATACCTCACCATTCAGAGGGAAGTCCAATACACTCATTTGTATATTGATCTTCTAGCTCATGCCATCTCCACTCTATCACCCTGGTCAGTAGTACATCAAACTGATGATGGAGATCCTCTCGTAAGGCATCACTATCCACTCTCTTTCATGATGGTGATGCTCTTTGATCTGCAACCCTGGGCCCTGCAGCTCGTCCTGCATACCCTGTCGACCTCACTAGTGCTATATCTTCATACCACAAATTTGGAAATCAGTACCACATACATTTATTTTCTAAACTTTACATGCAAACATAATATAGCAACTACTACTTACCATACGGATGCCATGCTCATCCTGACAGTAATGATAGATCAAGATCCCCCTAAAAGTTCATTCCATTGTATGGATAGTCATCTATGTATAGTGGCATATGGTCCCAATGAGCAAAAAACTTAGGTTGAAACACTCGTTTGACTCTCCCTCTTCCACCTTGTCACAGTAGTTGCCTCCAGCGACACATCCTAGGCTCGTGTCCCCCCCATCACAAATATATACATGTGGACTGATAATCAGGATCTTATTAAATAAGAATGAGCACACAATCGTCCCAAATGAACAATAATCATTAGTCTGTCACCTGCATAGTCCCAATTTTCATTTCAACAATGATAGAATCATATGGGCCCACCCATAGTAGGTCCCTGCCAGTACCCTCTCTACAAGAATCATCTTCCCCCAGTGATGTAATAACATGAATGACTACCCAATATTCGCACCATTGTTGCAATTGTAGCTCTTGTCTCGAGTCTCTCCACGTCACGAATCTAGATGGCCGTAACCTTTACACGAGAACCAGGTATGCAATGGTTCTCCACAAACTCCCCTATATGCCTCCCACAAGGAAGTATTGGATGTATCTCACTTACCACCCCCAAGGGTGGAAACCTGATAAAAAAGTATATGTTCTGGATAGTGATCTTGATCCTATGCCCCTATATCACAAAGGCCTCCTACTTTGGATCCCAATAACTTACAATCCTAGAAAATAGTGGCTCACCATCCCTCGTCAATGGGTTCTCCAAGAACTTCATTAACTCGTATCATGCCAAAGTTGCTCTAATTGATTGGTTAACCTGAACTTCACCACGAAGAGTATCAAAGTCTCATTATCACCATGCCAGCTTTAGCTCTGCCATACCTGCAAAATAACATTATGTTTCGTCAATTTAGACTCACAACATACACTCCTGGTTCTTAGCTTTAGCTTAGTAGAGACCCCAAACCTACTTTTCCCTTCAACCCTGTTGTGGCCACAACCACCACCCTATTAAAACTTGCTCTAGTGGCAAATTTGAATGGGTCCCCTAGACATTTGACCTTTCATTTCTAACTGGATTTGTTACATGGAATTATGTCTTCTAAGCTGAATGATCACACCCCATTTATAAATCTATGTGGAATGACTTGTTTATAACCCATTCTAGCCCTTCATTCATGTGCTTTCATCAGGACTTTTCTCAATCCTCATAAAAATTCATGGTACTCTATGCCTGCACATATAACCAACCCCCACTCTTTACTATGTGTGTATATGGACTCAACCCTCAAAACTTTCTATGGTGCCCTTATTTCTATATCAATGCTTTGATAATAGAAATACTATACAAATATGCATAACTTACCCTTTTCTCACTTCCTTGGTCTTTATACATCTCTCGATGAATGCCTTCATCGCTTATCATAATTTCTTGTCCATGCCTCCATCGCATATCACTTTTCGCATTGGCAAAGGCTAAAGGTCCATCTCCCAAGAATAATTGTGATGCAATCAACTCTCTAATCACATCACATCACATCTCGCAATCGACACTCTCAACCAGTATATAGGCCCAAGCTTCAAACATTTCACGATATGGTGGACCCGCCGGGATCATTAACTGCAACATATATATTTTCAGGTCCGGGCTATTGCATATTGCAATCGGAGGAACCCAAGGTTTGTACATAAGGCACTCTATGACATTGGCAGACTCGCTAGAATTATTAACCATAACACATATACTTTTCGGGTCTGGCCTATCTCAAAATGCAATCAGCGGAACCCAAGGTTTATACGTAAGGCGCAATGTGATATGGCGGACCCATGAGACTATTAAGCACAACATATATATTTTTCGGGTCTGCTTCCCCCAATCGCAAATGGCAATCAACAGTCAATGACATGTGATACGTGAAGGGGTGATGGTAGACCAGATGATAAATATAGACCTGGGTGCATAGTATTTGAAGTCCAGCCTTATGGTTCGGCTACGGGTTTTCCCATGTATTCCCACGTGTCCCAATATAGTGTTGTGGTTGGGGCTTTTTTTAAAGGAAAATATAATAAAATGAATGGTCCAAGTTCAGTGGCTTAGTAATTACGGTTGCTCTGCATTATGAGATTAAATGGAAACTGTGACTGAAGGCAAAGTTTGTTTATGGGCATGTCTATCATATTTTTCATAATCATAGCTAATATGAACTATTTCTGTAGGTGAGGACCAAGAAAAGAAAGATGAGTTCGAGTGGACCCCATAATGGATAAATGCGATTTATATTAAGATGACACCTCTGCACCACCGATGTCGCTATTGCAAAGAAATACTCTGCAAGAAAGGGATACGAACCCCAAAGTGCATAATGGAAGCATGCTCTATGTTCAGTGGAAGCACTAATGAAAGCATTGATCCATCAAGATGTTATTACCTCCAGATACACTTTAAATCATGCCATATGTGGGATGATGAGCGCAGTGTCTTCAATTTCCTTTAGGAAATAATAGGGGATAGCGTATGCTCCATACAGGTTCAAAGAGATGACACACAGTCACACTCTTTTAATCGACATCCTTTCATTTCCCCCAGAAATAAAAATGCCCCAGTTAATGTAGCCTCAAGGTGTCGACATTTTAATGGACCATTCTACATCCGTATATTTTAATTTGTATATTGAATAAGCCAGGAAGATGGAGGGTCAGGGGGATACAGAGGGTTAATTTCTTCCTGCATAAGTATTACCCCTGGATATGGAGGGAGGGCTTTTTTTTTGGGCAGAACATCCTTTGATTTATTGTGCTAATAAAGAAGACTATTGGTCGAGAAAGAGCCCTTTTCAGATTTATTTTCCTTTTATTTCATGTGTTTAGAATCAGTGTGTTGTCACTAGCATAAATATAAATATGTTTTCTTTTAGTGCATATTGATAACACACAGTTCATGACTAGTCTTGTTTATTCAAATATAATTTGTTACCATGGTTAATCATGAGCAGTTGCTGATTTGAAACCTTGTTAAACATCAGTTGCAAGTTTTATTTGTATGGAAAGGAATGTGTATTCCTATATGAGTGATTAGATTGCAATTAAGATTTAATACAACGTTGTTCATCTGTGAACCAGTAATTGATTCATTTGGACTTGGAATCTATATATGATGTTTAATTTCTTTTTTTTATGCTCCTGCAAGATAGATTAGAATAGTTAGGATTAGGATAAGTAGTTAGAATTAGTGTAGATAGGATTTGATACATATAGGTTAGTTGTTTCTTTTGTTAATTTAATTGAAGTCTTCCTCCAAGAAGCAATCTTTCAACACCTATAATAGTTTACGGTATCCTTTAAAACCCGTTGGAACTAGCCATTCCAAATGAAAGCGGATCTAATTGGGGTTTGCGATCAGGTTAGTTCCCCTTTGTTGGCATAGCGAACATTTGCCATGTCAACAAATTTGCGCTAGAAGGAGGGCCTGAACTGCTGTCCACAGATTTTTATGATTTCATCTATAAATTTCGTGCATGGATTCAAAAATATTAATGCATGGATCATAAAGGTCAAAAATATCCTTCCTCCCATTTGGAAAAGCCTCATTTTGAAGAAACAAAGATCCCCCTAAGTCCCATGTTTGGGTCACCCAAAGAAGAGAGATAGTGGGAGTATCCTGCCACTCAGGAACAACCAGTCAGAGTACTTACTCAGGCTTATGCTCATTCTCTCTCTCAGCGCCCCATATTTCACTCTTTACCTCTGACAAATAAAAGAAATCCAAGGATCTGTCCCATAAACAAAGAGACGTCTACAGCCCCTTCCCTTGAAGATATTGTGCTAGAGTCCTTGCAAAGTATCGACACTCCTTGGGAAGAAATTGTTGAGGATCCACTCTCTGAAGGAAATCCTTGGCCCGATTTGGGAAATCCTAATAAAGACCGCCTCAAAGAAACCTTCAACCAGAACCTCCCTATCCATAATATGGCTGACGTTCCTCCTCCAAGTGGGAATTAACTTCTACCACCTCCTCCGGGTGGGAATCAACCCCCACCTCCTCCGAGAGCACTCCCTCCCTGGCTCGCTCAAGATGTCGTAGCGGTACTTGGGAAACAGCATGCGTTACCAAAGAATGCAGAAAGAGTATTACCTAAATTCAGCCCTGAGCGGGGAGACACTGCTGATAACCATATTCACTCTTTCTTCCTAGTCGTGCGCATGTTGGGGTAGCGGATGAAGATGCAGTATGTCGCCTATTCCCTTTTACTCTAATTGGTGTGGCCTCCATATGGTACTTTAGCTTGAGAATAGGATCGATCACCTCATGAGGTGCCTTTCAAGAGGCCTTTTTGGACAAGTTTGGCGATGAAAAAACACTTGTGGCCTTAGTTTTAGAACTATCCATTTGAAAATGGAAGCCAAAGAAAAGGTCAAGGATTTTAACATCCAGTTCAACACTTTGTTCAATAGAATCCCTGCTAATGCTAGACCTACTGAGGAGGTTCTCATGGAATTCTACATCACTGCTCTCCCTATCCCTACTACGATGTGGGTCAAAAGGAGTAACACATAAACCTTAAAGGGTGTTATCGATGAAGCAGTAAAATTCGAGAACGAAATGATCAGTCTCACAGCATGTCATCATACAACCAAAGAAAAGAAAGCCTCTCAATCATCCAAGAAGAATAATGGGATTGATAACAAAGTGGCTGAGATCAAAGAAAATGATAGCACAAATGTGGAAGGTTTACATCAGATCATTAAGAAATTGATGAACATAGTCATCGATATGAAGAGGAACTCTGGAGAAAGTACAAATGGGAATGGAGGAGATTATAACAACAAAAAATCATTCAAACCTTTCTATCGTAAGAAGATAGAAGGTGGTCATGGCCAACTTGCACTACCTGCTCCACCCAATGAAGGGATTTTAAATATGGAAGAGCTAGCTCTTATCGAATCGCTCCTTACCAAAGAAGAACCTATAGTGGAGCTAGAGCCAGAACAAGGAAATGAGGAAGAATACCAAGTAGAAGAGCCCTTGGACAAAGAATCTCAAATCAATGTACTATGGGATTTCTATACAAATGAGAACAATGATGACAAAGGAGTTAGTATGGAAAAAATCCACACACAAAGTAAAGGGCCACTTGCGGGCGTGATGAAGCTTGTAGACTAGACAAAGAAAGATGTTCGTCCTTTGAAGGCATCCGCTCCCAAAGTTCCTGTTGAGAAGGGTAGACCTAGTGGTGATTCCAAGAGTACTCCAGTTGCAAACTATCTAGAGAAAGATAATAAACCTCTGAATACAATGAAGGCGACTCAAAATGGTAAACTCCCACCTAAGAATGGCAAAACCGGTATGTTTACTCTACCCTACCCTATTTATAACTTTGATTACAAAATTGTGGATGATCTTAAGAAATATTGAGCTAATATCACATACTTCGATTTGCTAAAAATTAACGCAGCAAAGAGATCTGCTCTTGAAATCTATGAATGAATGGAATTGCAATCTGCCACCATTCCAAGAAACCAAACCAAGAAGTCGTCATCCAAACCTATTAGTACCCCCAGCACATCCCAAACACCATCAGCTATGGAAGCCACTCTGTCAAAAATGAATCGAACCCCCTAATATGTCAATGCAGTCATGATAAGAAGGAAATCAAAATCCATGACTCCACCTTTCCTTATCACATTTGAGATCTTCAACATGAACGTACACAATTGCTTGGTAGATTTTGGTGCCTCGTCCACTGTTATGCCTTACGCTATTGTTAAAAGACTTCACGCGATACCCGAGACAACTGGAACTCGAATTATGTAATTGGACAGAACGAATGTGAAATTAATTGGGGAATTGAAAGATGTGTTGGTTCATATGGCTACCAAACGATAGTACACACAAGTCACTGACATAGTGGTAGTCGACATATCTGAGGCTTATGAAATCCTACTTAGTAGGGATTGGTCAACGAAACTGAATGGATATTTCTCAACTAATTGGTCCCATATTTTGTTGCCCCAGAAGGGAAAAGGTGATGTGTTGAGGGTTGATCGAGAAAGATACATGAAGCATGTGGTGACCAAACTAAATGACCCCAATGAACCTATAATGTTTATAAACTCTATCCTTGGGAATTATAATTTTGACGTTTGTGCCATCGAAAATTGTTTCAGAGAATTCCATGCAGAGAGAGTTGAAGAAACTGTGACAAACACACAGTTGGAAGCTCTCCCCCATAGTCCAACTGATGAGCCACCCTGTAATATAGTATATAATAGGACCAATTTCATAGGAAGCATTTCATTTAATGTAACATTAGATTCTATTTTCTGGACACTCTACTTTGATGTCTCTAATTGCTTTGAAGGTGCAGGTGTTGGGAGCATTATCATTGACCCGCAAGGGAACCAACATCTAATGGCCAACCGGTTGGAGTTCACGTGCACCAACAACATGACAGAATACGAAGGCTTGCTGCAGGGCCTGAAAAAAGCCATTGATATGAAGCTAAAAAATCTTAAAGTTTTTGGACCAGGTAAGGAAAAGGATACACTGCAATTCGCCACACCTAGTAAGATACCAACATGAGGTATGGAGCTTAATTGACAATTTTGATTCTTTTAATATCACATACATACCTCGAGGGCAAAACCAAGATGTCGATTTGATGGCTGGTATGGCTGCGAAAATTTTTCTTGATCTTAGACTAAACAAGAATAAATGTTACGTTGAATTTATTTTTAGACCATCCGTGCCTGATAACATCTCGAATTGGCAGGTGTTCGAAGGTTATGAGAAAATCCTTGAATTCCTGCGTGGTGGAAAAACATTCAAAAACTTAGCCATTGATGAAAAAGAGCATGACAAGCTTATGAATGGGAGTGAAGATGAGGAAAAGGAGCAGCTCAATATAATTCCCAAGTTAGTTGTCAAGATGGAGCACTTGTATGACCTACATGATAAATTTAAGAAGCCGACTAACTACAGAAGACAGAGCTCATCCATGAAGTATGAACCAGTCAACCTTGGAACCGAAGAAGACCCAAAAATTGTTAATTTGGGCTTGGGATGCTCTCCATGAGAAAAGGATGCATTTGTTAAGCCATTTAAAGAGTACAAGGATGTATTTGCATGGACATATGGTGACTTAAAAACCTTCGATACCAGTGTTATGCAACATGTGATTCCATTGGAGAAGGATGTTAGGCCATACCAACAAAAGCTTCACAAGATGCATCCAAGCCTAGAACTATTGGTGAAGAAATAATTAAACAAAATGTTGGATGCCAAAATATTTTTTCCTATCAGGCACACCCGATGGGTAGCCAATCTCGTGCCATTAAGAAAGAAAAATAGTGGCATCAAGTTATGTATCGATTTTAGAAACCTGAATAAAGCATTGCAGAAATATAACTATCCTATCCCTTCTATGGAACACATTCTTCAGTGCATTTCCGGGTCTGAAATGTTATCCCTATTGGATAGTTTTTCAGGATATAATCAAGTGTTGGTATCGAATGGAGATCGGGTTAAGACAACCTTCAACACTAAATTGGGCACTTACGCATACCGTAAAATTTCGTTTGGACTTATTAATGCGAGTGCCACATTTCAAAGAGCTATGGACATAGCTTTCTGAGGATTGATTAATAGATCAGTAGTAGTGTACATGGATGACATTACTATGTATTCGTATCGCAAAAGGGATCATATTTATCACCTGAAATAGATTTTCGAAAGATACCAAAGATATGTAATATCGTTGAATCCCAAGAAGAGCATCTTCACAGTTACAGAAGGGAAACTACTGGGGCATATCCTCTCTAAAGAAGGTATTTTCATTGATCGTGAAAGAATAGAGACCATCATGAGAATACAACCCCCTGCAAATAAAAGGGCAATGTAATCTTTCTTTAGGAAAATTAATTTCGTTAGGAAATTCGTTTCACATTTCGCAGAAATAGTGCGTCCCATGCAGCTAATGATGAAGAAAGACATTACATATAGGTGGAGCGATGAAGCTAAGAAATCATTTCAACGAATTAAGGAGGCCATCGCAGAAGCTCCTACATTGGTCAGCCCCAATTTCAAAAAGGAATTCTTCTTGTACACTTTCGCTTCTGATGTTTCATATTCCACAATCCTCACCCAAAAAAATGATGATGGCAATGAAGTCCCTATTTCTTATATGAGCTCTAATCTTCAGGGAGCATAAATGAACTACCCAGACGTGGAGAAATAAGGTTTTATGGCTTTTAAATTTGTAAAAAATTTCCACCCTTATTTATTAAAGGCCAAGACTAAAGTAATCATTCCCCACCCTGTTGTAAGAGCCCTCTTCATACAGAAAGAAATGGGTGAATGGAGAGGGAATTGGATAACTGCCCTTCAAGAATACGACCTTGCGATTAAGCCGACAAAGATATTTTGAGGGCAGGAATTGTGTGAGCTTGCAGCAGAAGCCTTAGCGGATAAAGAAGAAGCATCCAAAGAACTAGAAGCGCGGAGCATACAAAATGCACAAGTAGAATTCAGGGGGGAGCCCCTATGAATTAATGAGACATTGATGTGTGAACGCGAAACGTCGGAAGTCCCTTTGGACCCTGAGTCTTGGTATTACAATATATGATTTTATTTAACACGGGGATCATGTCCTGAGCACATGGATGCATCATGAACGAGAGCGCTCAGATTGAAATCTAATCAGTATCACTTGGCCAATGACACATTATACAAAAAAAATTATGATGGATTTTGGCTGAGGTGTTTGGAAAAGGATGATGTTGATCATGTCTTAAAAGAATTGCACGACAGTCTAGAAAGTGGTCACTATGGAGGAGAGACCTATTAAGATATGGTATGTTCTATGCTTATAACAGTTTACTTATTTTTCTTATTATATTCCACAGATTAGAAATCACATGCACATAAAGTAAAGTGCAAATAGAACATTAAACGATCGACAGAAAACAAGCCAAGACAAGAGACACAAGATGTGGCAGCGAGCCAGGGACAAACCCCACAATGTGTGGGGAAACCCTTCGATCAAATCTTCTTTTATCTTCAATATTACAGCAGGGAGAAATAGTACAATAAATCTGATTTATATCAGTAGTAGCAAACCCTAGATCAGCAGTATCAGCATGAGCGACATCATCATCAAACTAGGGCAGACGATATCTCACAAACCGATCGTCGGATCGGCATGATTCCACCACCAGAAGTTGTGGCTTTTAGGGGAGGTTCATATGAACCTAAAATGCAGTTCAGATGAGGAGATCTTCTAGTCCACGCAGTTCAAACTCTACTTCTACAGTTGCAGCTTCAGTTTCAGTAGCTTCCTTCAAACTAGGGCAGTCGATATCTTACAAACCATCCATCGGATTAACTTGATTCCACCACCAAAAGTTGTGGCTTTCAGAGGAGGTTCAGATGAACCTACAGTGCAGTTCAGATGAGGAGATCTTCTAGTCCACATAGGTCAAACTTTACTTCTGCAATTGCAGCTTCAGTTTCAGCAGCGTCCTTCAAACTAGGGCAGTCAATATCTTGCAAACCGTCCGTCGGATTGACTTGATTCCACCACCAAAAGTTGTGGATTTCAAAGGAGGTTCAGATGAACCTATAGTGCAATTCATATGAGGATATATTCTAGTCCACGTAGGTCAAACTTTACTTTTGCAGTTGTAGCTTCAGTTTCAGCAGCTTCCTTCAAACTAGGGCAATCAATATCCTGCAAACCATCAATCAGATTGACTTGATTCCACCACCCAAAGTTGTAGCTTTTAGAGGAGATCTAGATGGACCCATAGCATAGTTCTAAGGAGGAGATCTAATGGTCAATGCTAATCAAACTTTGGATCTTCAGTTGCAGCTTCAGGTTCAACAACTTCCGTCTTCACATGTGTGAGAGAGAGACCCTTTTCTGTGCAATAGAGAAGAGACTCTTTTTTGTGCAGTAGAGAGAGGGAGATGTGATGAGATGAGTGAGTCCAAATGAGGAAAATTCCTCCTATATTTATACACAACATTGGTGTTTGAATAGATGCGGTTGTTGGGCCTCTGAGCCTATGTGAGTTGTAGGTCGGCTTGATAATAATTCCATAATCAAAATAAATTCATATCTCCATGAATACTTATCGAAATCGGATGATCTTTATATCAATCCTACACCTCTTAACAAGAGGAATCTAATAAAAGTATTATCAACTATGAATAAGGTGACCCACATGAAGTTTTGCCCCGGTTGCCAATCTTAACACTCCCTCTCAACTAGGGAGAACTTCATCTGCAATCTGTCTATCGGTCATTATTATTCATCCATCAAATGCACTGCCCTATACAGCCTGACCCTTGCCCTACTCTGCTCTATTCTACCTTTTCTGCTTTGTCTTGTTCTGCCCTGTATTGATCTGTACTTTTCTGCTCTATTTTGCTCTACTCTTATATTGTTCTGTTATGCTCTGCTTTTGTCCAAATTATGAAGAAGAAGAAATGATCGAGGATGTATCATACTGACTCAAAGTTAGTCTCAAAGTATGTACCACTGGTCGTAGACCAGTCTCAACCAACCCAAAGTCAGCATCATAGTGAGTACAACTCCACTAGTCCCAAACCAGTATCATCCTCCACTGACTCAAAGTCAGTCTCAGAGTGCATACCACTAGTCCTCGACCAGTTTCAACCAACCCAAAGTTAGCTTCATAGTAAGTACCACTCCTACCACTGGTCCTAGACTAGTATCGCAGTATCAGAGAGTGTACCACTGGTCCCAGACCAGTCTCAACCGACCCGAAGTTAGCATCATAGTATGTACCACTCTCACTAGTCGCAGACCAGTACTGCACTGACACGAAGTCAGTCTCAGAGTATGTACCACTAGTCCCAGACCAGTCTCAACCGACTCGAAGTCAGTGTCATAGTATGGTACAACTCCTACCACTAGTCCCAAACCAGTATCATTGATCCCAGATCAGTGGAGGTCATCCTAGAGTAGGGATTACGGTAGATACAATGATGTGTCCATCGGTACTACTATGGTCCCTAACTTCATTTCCCTGCTCATTGATTAGATGAGAGGTACTTCCCATGAGTCATAGACTACATGGGTAGGATGCCTTGACAGGAGAACTAATCAATCCTGTCCTCATAGGAGAACACATTAATCTTGCTACAATCGCCATGGAGAACACATCAATCGAGGCCGCCATGGAGAACACATCAATCCAGGCCTCACAGGACAACACATCAATCCTACTACAATTGCCACAGAGAACACATCAATCTAGGCCTCACATGAGAACACATCAATCCTGCTACAATCGCCATGGAGAACACATCAATCCAGGCCTCACAAGAGAACACATCAATCCTACTATAGTAGCCATAGAGAACACATCAATCCAGGCCTCACAGGAGAACACATCATCCACTACACAGGAGAGAAAATCATCCTATTCCACAAGAGAGTGAATCATCTTGTCCCACAAGAGGGTGAATCATCTTGTTCTAGTGCACACCACCAGGGGAGGGTGAGTCACCCTGTGGTCGTATGTTGCTCCAGTAAGAACCGCAAGTCCTCATAGCTCCCAGAGCTCAATGTATGCAACATGCAGAACCCTTGTACAAGGGTTTCTTGATGACTCCAAGTCATTTGGGAAAATCATAGATTAGATCTTTCCTTGGGGCTTTGACAAGGTGTATTGACCTATACATCATCTTAATGTGATGGAGCCTCCTTGCTCATTGACTTACCATATCCCAAATGACATCTATCTGCTGGAGAAATCAAAAAATACGAGATTCCTCAGTAATAAAATCCCACCTCAGGTTGTTACAGAGAAACACATTGGTATGTGTTTAAACAACTCATTGAAGAGCTTTCCCAACCAGGCAGCTTCATACGAGATCATACTCATAGATATGTATCTGGTCTCAATGATGCTTATGGCAACTGACTTCTGCTTCCTGCTCATCCATTATATCGAAGCAGAATCCAAACAGAAACAACACTAAAATTGCTCCAGTGATCCTCCACACTACTTGCCTAATTAGCATTCAAATAATCATGCAGTTTCATATTTCTGGCAGTGTATCTCAATCCATGAAAGATTGTGTCCTAAAGACATCTCAGAAGATTCTTGGAACCAATATAGTGAAGCTCAACCAAATATGAGCTCATAATTCTAACTGCAAAACATATGTTCGGACGGAGGTTCACTAAGAACATCAACGAGAATGAGTTTTTTTTTTTTTTTTGAAACTCAGAGGCATTTCCCAAATCTGGTTCGACATCACTACCATATAACTTCTGAAAGTTAAGATCCTCGAGGTAGTCATAAGCTTGCAATCCATCATACCAAATCTTTTCAGAATCTTCACCATATATTTTACTTTAGATAGGAAAATTTCCCTTGGCTTTTGCCACGCTTCAAGTCCTTGGTTCTTCATTTCAAATTCAGAAGCCAACTCCCGCTTACATTTGTGAATGAGAGGGTATGCACCTGTTAGAAATGGGTCTTCCACGTACAACACCAGTTTGAGAGGTTTCTCATATTCAACCTTAAAGTAAATGTTAGGATCAGCCTCACTCCTAGTGAATCCCAGCTTCATTAAGTAGCTATCGACCCTCTCATACCATGCTCAGGGTGCTTGCTTCAGCCCATAGAGAGCCTTCTTCAACCTGCATACATGAGATTTCCAATCATAAATCTCAAATCCTTCAGGTTGCTCCACATAGACCTATTCTTTGATCGAACCATGCAAAAACGCAGTCTATTCATCTGATGCAGGTTCCATCCTTGTGAAGCCACAAGGGCTATGATCAAGTGGATGGTCATATATCAGGCAACAGATGCAAATATCATAGTTTATACCTTCCTTCTGGGAGAAACCATGAGCAACAAAACGAGCCTTATACTTTTTTGTACTTCCATCTGTTGTATGCTTTATCTTGTAAATCCATTTGGAAGTAACAACTGCCTTGTCATGGGGTCTGGGAACTACTTCCCAGACATCATTCTTCATAATAGACTCATATTCTTCAGTCATAGAATCCTTCCATGCTTGATGCTTGACAGCATCTGAGAATGATGAAGGCTCATTTCTTAATTTCACGAAAGGTTCCTTGGGGTGCATCATTTCCTTTAGCATCATTAAGTATCCCCCTAAGCCATGAAGACCTCTTCCTAGAAGAGGAAGGCTAGTGTGGATGAGGATCAATCGAATCCATGGGTTCTTCTACATCAAGCATTGATTCCTCATCCTTTTTTTTCGGTTCCCTGGTGTCGACTTCTTGAGAGCTCCTCAAAGTTGGAAGATTGTCCACCTTGCTAAGAGTCATATCTTCGTCAAAAGTGACATCATGACTAATCATGACTTCTCTTTGACCGGTAGTGAAAATTTCTTCAAGAGTCTTGGAACCCAATGCTTGATGAGGGCATCAATTTTGTACATATATGGAAATGTTTGTAGTTTCAACCCATAGAAACTTCAAAAATATTTGATCATGTAGCATGGCCTGAACATCTTCCACAATCGTACGGTTCTTCCTTCCCTCCACACCATTCTGCTCAGGAGTATGTGGTGTAGTAGTCTCCCTCTTAATGCCAACCTCAGATATGCCTGAGTGAACCAACTGTAATATATCAGAGGTCTTGCTTTGGCTTGAGGGGAATGGTCCCCTTTTGAGCTTTCCTTCGACACATCCTGGACATACACCTTCTTTCTCTACTCAAAATTTGGACATCCCTGTCACCATTTGTCTTACACTGAGTATAGCTTTATAATGAAGGGGGTAAACCTCCAATGCCAAAGTTCGGACTGAAGAGATGTGTCATAAGACATGATACCTAGCGGACTTCCATGGACCTGATATAATGAATCAACAAAAAGCCCAAGAGTAAAGGCATCTTTAACATTATTTTTCAATACACATACTTTGCCATTGCTGAAGGTTAGCTTGTAGCCTTTGTCTTCCATCGCCGAGATGGACACTAGGTTCTTTTTGAGGTCAGGTGCATTTAATACATCTTGGAATTTCTAGCCTTCTTGAATGGTTGTCCTCTTCCTCGATTCCCAGCTCTCCTCTTACCTTTGCTATTGAATTTGTCATTCCTTTG